>OY740804.1:9452701-9662701 GCA_963514005.1 Raja brachyura
GATTGTATCATCCTATTTTTAAAAAACAAACGCCCGCATCCTCTCACTTTATTGTACACTCTTTAATCATTTTAGTCATTTGCCAAGTCTCGAATTAACTACTTCACCACAAGCAAGGAGTCGGCAGCTTCACCACAAACAAGCAAGGAGTCGACAGCTGAGGTCGATTTCGCTACATCCGCCAGCTCGATACATTTCTAATACAACTGTCACCCCCCCGCTCTTCGATAAACAGATACATTTTTTTTGTCACAAGAGCCGGCAACAAACGGCGGATGGAAACATTGTTGCAAGGCGTCGAGTCGCAACAGCGAAAACGGACACAAGGCACAAGACTTGCTCACTCACTCACCCCAACTCCAGCGAGTTCCTGCAATTTCTGCGATCGCCAGTTCCGAGGTGATCATGCTATTTTTGAAATAGTAAAGTCAAATTCGAATTAGAGTTCGCGGCCACAGACAAGCCTCTGCGGCCGTTTTGTAGGAGGCTTGTGGGGGGAGTGGGAAGGAAGAAGAAGGGGCGATTGTGGGTAAAGGTTGCATTTCCTCTCTGTGTTTGAGGCTCCGGTCGCCCTCTCTGCTCCCACCGCTCAATTCCAGCCTGGCCGGTGTCTCGCCGCCTCCGGTCGCATGTTCATTTCACGTTCATTTCTCCCGGTTGATTTCACGGCGCCCGCCGCTGTCTCCGGGGGCTTTTCCACCAGAAGGGCTTGGAGGATTCCTGGCTCCTTATTCCAGGACTTTCAGGATTCTCCCCCCTCCCACCCCACCTTTTTTTAAATTTTTGTTTTGCTTCACGCTCTCCCTCTATCCCTCGCTCCCCACAGGAGGGGCAAGGAGTCTCCACAATCTCTCCATCGCTCAACAACTCTCCACTGTAGTTGTTTTCTGCCAGGTTTCTCCCCGCCCCTCTCTTCCCCGCCCCTTTGTCTCCACTAATCGACCCCCCCGCCGCGGTTTCCAAGAGCTGTCAGACGACTGCGGGATTCCGCGGTGTCCTAAACACGCCCCTGTTTCACTCGTAGCGTTACGATGGAGATTCGTAAACCAACAGATTGCCACCCCGCTGTCGTTCGGTAGATTTGGACATGTTGCAAAAAAAAAACACATTATGCAAGAGGGAGTCTACGAGAGGCTGCAGTCGCTGGGTTCTGGAACATTAAACACACTGCTGGAGTAACACAATGTGCAGGAAGGAACTACTGATGCTGTTTGACACGAAAATGCTGGAGTAACTCAGCGGGCCAAGCAGAAGAAGGGTCTCGACTGGAAACGTCACCGAGAGAAGGATGAGAGGGGATCTGATAGAAACATATATCATTCTTAAGGGATTGGACAGGAATAATGTTCCCCGTGTTGGGGGAGTCCACGGGGTGGGAGATTGCAACCTAGAAACATAGAAACATAGACACATAGGTGCAGGAGTAGGCCGTTCGGCCCTTCGAGCCTGCACCGCCATTCAATGTGATCATGGCTGATCATCCAACTCAGTATCACGTACCTGCCTTCCCTCCATACCCCCTGATCCCCTTAGCCACAAGGGCCACATCCAACTCCCTCTTGAATATAGCCAATGAACTGGCCTCAACGACCTTCTGTGGCAGAGAATTCCAGAGATTCACCACTCTCTGTGTAAAGAATGCTTTCCTCATCTCAGTCCTAAAGGAAGTCCCCTTATCCTTAGACTGTGACCCCTTGTTCTGGACTCCCCCAACATCGGGAACAATCTTCCTGCATCTAGCCTGTCCAACCCCTTAAGAATTTTGTAAGTTTCTATAAGATCCCCCCTCAATCTTCTAAATTCCAGTGAGTACAAGCCAAGTCTATCCAGTCTTTCTTCATATGAAAGCCCCGACATCCCAGGAATCAGTCTGGTGAACCTTCTCTGAACCCCCTCATGTGGTCCGCCCTGAACCTTCACGTGGTCCGCCCTGTTTCGACTAATGCAATCAACTCGACGTGCACAAACGGACGATCAAATAGAACAAGTTGTCCAACAACTTTAGGCTGTGCACGCCACACGAAAGAAGAAGAAGGGGAGTCCTCAACCAGGGGTCATAGTCTATGAATAAGGGGTCGGCCATTTAGGACTGAGATGAGGATAACATTTTTCACCCAGAGAGTTGTGAATCTGTGGAATTCTCTGCCACAGAAGGCAGTGGAGGCCAATTCAATGCATGCATTCAAGAGAGAGTTAGATATAGCTATTAGGGCTAAAAGAATCAAGGGATATGGGGAGAAAGCAGGAACGGGGTGCTGATTTTGGATGATCAGACAAGATCACATTGAGTGGCGGTGCTGGCTCTAAGTTTAGTTTAGTTTAGGGGTACAGCACAGAAACAGGCCCTTCAGCCCACCAAATGCACATGGATCAGTGATCCCCGCACACTAACACCACCCTGCACACACTAGGGACAATTGTTTTACATTTATCCCAAGCCAGTTAACCTACAAACCTGTACATCTTTGGAGTGTGGAAGGAAACCAGAGATCTCGGAGGAAACCCACGTGGTCACGAGGAGAACGGACAAACTCCGTACAGACAGCACCCGTATTCGGGATCGAACCTGGGTCTCTGTGAGGCAGCAACTCTACCGCTGCGCCACCGTGCGACCTGCTGTTAATCCGAATATAGACACAAAATGCTGGAGTCACTCAGCGGGACAGGCAGCATCTCTGTAGAGAAGGAATGGGTGGCATTTCAGGTCAAGACCCTTCTTCAGACTGAGAGTCAGGGGAGAGGGAGTCCATAGATATAGGGTAGGGTGTGAAAATGACAGATCAAAGCAGACAATGTTCAAGGCAATGTAGAATGGATTCATTGGTAGTTGGGGGGAAGGTGACACCCCACCGTAACTCCCTGGTCAATTCGTCCCTTCCCACTCAAACCACACCCTCTCCCGGCACTTTCCCTTGCAACTGCAGGAAATGCTACACTTGTCGCTTTACCTTCCCCCTTGACTCCATCCAAGGACCCAAGCAGTCTTTCCAGGTGCGGCAGAGGTTCACCTGCACCTCCTCCAACCTCATCTATTGCATCCGCTGATCTAGGTGTCAGCTGCTCTACATCGGTGAGACCAAGCGCAGGCTTGGCGATCGCTTCGCCCAACACCTCCGCTCTATACTTTTTTTTTCAAAATAGACTTTATTCAAGTAATAAATATTTACAATACATGAACCGTGCGGAAAATTCATCCGACATTTTCGGAGGCTATACAAATTGTTCCATACAGTTTATACATTTTTCAAATTCCACAAATCTGTCCCCCACCCGTGCCACTCATGTGGCCCCCCGGCATGGGATACCCTCCCTTATTTTGAGGGGCGTCTCCACCATACTGTTCCCCCCATGTCCAGCAGCGGAAGGACCTTAGACTGTGGCCCACCCCCACCGAGCCTTGGCGTGGCTGCACCGAGCTTCAGTGCGTCCCTCAGCACGTACTCCTGCAGTCGGCAGCTGGGCAACTCGGCAACATTCCCCGACGGACATCTCGCTCTGCTGGGTGGTGAACAACGCTCGGGCAGACCAGAGAGCGTCTTTCACCGAGTTGATGACCTTCCAGCAGCACTCGGTGTCAGTCTCTAAATGTGTCCCTGGGAACAGTCCGTAAATCACAGAGTCCTCTGTGACGGAGCTGTTTGGAATAAAGCGTACCAGGGACCCTTGCATTTTTCTCCAGACTCTTTGGGCAAATCCACACTCTCAAAGAGGTGGGCAACTGTCTCCTCTCCATCGCAGCCGTCCCGAGGGCAGCGTGGGCTGGCAGTGAGGTTCCGACGGTGCAGGAAGGATCTGACTGGGAGGGCTCCCCTCACCGCCAGCCAAGCCAGGTCTTGGTGCTTGTTGGTGAGTTCTGACGATGAGGCATTTTGCCAGACAAGCTGGGCAGTCTGCTCAGGGAACCACGCCACCGGGTCCATCGAGTCCTTTCCCTGCAGTGCCTGCAGGACATTCTGTGCTGACCACTGCCAAATGGACATGTGGTCAAAGGTGTTGGTCCGGAAGAACCTTTCCACAGACGACAGATGGGGCGGCAGTGTCCAGCTGACTGGCACCTTGCGTGGCATCTGCACCAGGCCCATCCTTCGCAACACCGGGGATAGGTAGAACCTCAGCAGGTAGTGACACTTGGTGCCCACGTGCCTTGGCTCTACTCTCCGCCTGATGCAGCCACACACGAAGGTGGCCATCAGGGTGAGGGCGACGTTGGGCACGCTTTTACCCCCGTTGTCTGCTGACTTGTACATTGTGGCCCGTCGCACCCGGTCCATCCTCGACCCCCAGATGAACTGGAAGACGGCCCGGGTGATCCCTGTGGCGTAGGAGGGAGGGACAGGCTGCACTTGTGCCAAGTACAGCAGCTCCGAGAGCACCTCACACCCGATGACCAAATATTTACCCGTTATGGAGAGGGAGCGTCACCTCCACTCGGTACGCAGTAACCAACCTGATCTCAGCACTTCAACTCCCCCTCCCATTCCGAACCCGACCTTTCGGTCCTGGGCCTCCCCCATGGCCAGAGTGAGGCCCACCATAAATTGGATGAGCAGCACCTCATATTTCGCTTGGGCAGTTTACACCCCAGCCGTATGAACACTGACTTCTCCAATTTCAGGTAGTCCTTGCTTCCTCCTTCTTTCCCCTCCCCTTCCCAGCTCTCCCGCAGCCCACTGTCTCCGCCTCTTCCTTTCTTCTTCCCCCACCACCGCCCCCCCCTCCCCCATCAGTCTGAAGAAGGGTCTCAACCCGAAAGGTCGCCTATTTCATTCGCTCCATAGATGCTGCCTCACCCGCTGAGTTTCTCCACCATTTTTGTCTACCTTCATATTTTGCTTGGGCAGTTTACACCCCAGCGGTATGAGTATTGAATCCTCTATCTTCAGGTAACCCTTGCTTTCCCTCTCTCTCTCTCTCTCTCCGTCCCTCCTCCATCATAGTCCTCCGACTAGTTCTACTGTCCTTCCCACTCAGCTAACAATGCACCGTTTTACATTTCCTTATCAACATCCGTTTTGATCTGTCATTTTTACACCTTGGCCCTAGATCTCTGGACTCCCTCTTCCTTGGCTCTCAGTCTGAAGAAGGGTGAAAGCAGACGATGATTAAGGACATGTACAATGGTTCTATCCAACATTTGGTGTGTGTTTTTGTCAACCAGGCAACATCCTCGCCTCAATAATGTTCGGGCATTGGCGCTTAAAATACTCTTCAGAAGCACCTCCCTCAGATCTCATTTAATGTTAATCCTGAAATAGCCGGGAGTTTGAGTGAAAAGTAAAGAACAGGAATTGTGAAATGTTTCTGTAAATCTCTGTGACGCCCTTGTTCTTTTAATACCTCTCTGTCAGAAGTGCTGTAGGATTTCGTGGAATTGTAACAATGGATATTTGACAGGTTAATTAGATTGTGGTGATTAGATGAGAAAGAGGAACATTAAACCTAGCTTGGACTTACATTGCAAAGTTTTTGTGATATAAGTTCGATGTAATTCTAAGCAAACCAGCATGACGAAAGGGCGGCACGGTGGCACAGCGGTAGAGTTGCTGCCTTAAGGGCCTGTCCTACCAGCATGCAACTCTATGCGATGAACGCGATCAAACTAGAAGCGGGGGGCCGCGCGGAGGTCGGGTGATCCCCTGTACAGGGCCGTTCCCACCAGCATGCGCCTGCATGCGGCAAGCGTGACTAAACCGGCGGTAGGGGCTGCGCAGAGGTCGGGTGAGTGGCGCAACGCGGCGCAAAGTGAGGCGAACTTGGAGCGAAGTCTAAGGTAAGTTTGCCAGGACAGAGAGGGGCACACATAGAGGGGCACAGAGGCACACACACATAGAGGGCCACGGAGCCACACACATAGAGGGTCACGGAGGCAGCTACAGATAGGTTCACGGAGGCACGATGTCGGGGCGGTGTGTAATGCGTCGAGGCGACTGCGAGCCGACAAGCCGTTGCCGCGCGGAATGTTTGGACATAGTCAGTTTTTCGGAGCCCCGCGCGATGTCGGGACGAACTCGGGACGAACTCCGCACAATTCTGCATGGCTCCGGCGATCGAAGTGGGACCGGCCCCGCGACGCCGGACGGCTCAAGCGACCACGTTAGGTCGCGCTAATCACATAGAGTTGCATGCTTGTAGGACAGTCCCTTTACAGTGCCAGTGACGCAGGTTTGGTCCTGATTACAGATGCTTGTCTGTGTGGAGTTTGTACGTTCTCCCCGTGACTTGCGTGGGTTTCCTCCGGGTGCTCTGGTTTCCTCCCACACTCCAAAGGAGTGCAGGTTTGTAGGTTAATTGGTCTCGGTAAAAATTGTAAAGTGTCCCCCAGCATGTAGGAGAGTGATCACTGGCCAGTGAGGACTTGATGGGCCGAAGGGCCTGGTTCCATGCTGTATCTCCAAAGTCTAAAGCAAAGTCCAAGGTTGTCAAACCAACTTGTTGAGCCATGGATGAAAAGTTAGAAAAGTGCCAAGTTTCATCACAGAAGAATATTCCATGCCTGACCCATCTCCAACAGTACAGTATAAGAATTATAGGGTCAGACAGCACAGAAGCAGGTTCTTTAATTCACAAGCACATGAATACACAATGCATGGAGGGCTATGGGTCATGTATAGGGGATTGCAGTTGGTTCTTCTTGGACCAGAAGCTGTAGGAGCAGATTTAGGCTATTTGGCCCATCGAGTCTGTTCCGCCATTCGATCATGGCTGATCTATTTCCCCCTCTCAACCCCATTCTCCTGCCTTCGTCCCATAACACCCTTACTGTCCAAGAAACTGTCAATCTCTGATAAGTTCATAACCTCTAGGCCATTTGGCCACAAGTCTTTTAAGGAGCAAGATGGCGCCGTTGCCAGGCAACTCTCCGTGTGTCTGCCATCATTTATTACAATCGCTCCTTTAAACCCACTACCATCTACACGTCCGTTAGTGCTCTCTCCTTCCCTCTATCCCACCTTCCCTCCCTCCCTGTGTGTGTGTGTGTGTGTGGGAGAGAGAGAGAGAGAGAGAGAGGGAGAGGGAGAGAGAGGGAGAGGGAGAGGGAGGGAGAGAGAGAGAGAGGGAGAGGGTGGGAGAGAGTGAGAGGGAGAGGGAGGGAGGGAGAGGGAGAGAGAGAGAGAGAGAGGGATGGAGGGAGAGAGAGAGAGAGAGAGAGAGAGAGAGAGAGAGAGAGAGAGAGTGAGAGTGAGAGTGAGAGTGAGAGAGGGAGAGGGAGGGGGAGAGAGTAAGAGTGAGAGAGAGGGAGAGAGAGAGGGATAGAGAAAGAGAGACAGAGAGAGGGATGGAGGGAGAGAGAGAGAGAGAGAGAGAGAGAGAGAGAGAGGTCGTGTTTTCTTCTCAGCTCTGCAGTTGAGAAGGATTGGAGCAGCCTTTCAAGGATTTTGTCGTTGGAGAGGGCACAGACCCAGGGGGGCTTCATAGTTCAACTTATTGTTGGGCTGTTGAAGCTTTTCTCTGGTCTGGGGAGCCTCCATCTGTGTGAAGATTCCTGAGTTTCTCCACATTGTCGAGGGTGCGGTTGGCGTTGGCGGATTGCCAAGAGTGCCTGTGATCTCAGTGGGCTGAAGTTGTGCGGTGTCTTTGTCGTTTTTGGCACCGCTTCTCTGCCCTAAAGTCATTTTGCTCAGTGCGGCTGCCTGGCTTAATGTGAAGAAGGTACTTTTGCTTCCAGCGCGACTGGGATCGAGTTTCCCGTAAGCTGCTCTTGGCTGTGGACGAACCTGGGGACTTTCCTGCTTCAGCTGGAGGTTTCTGTTTTCTGCTGCCTGTCTTTGACTGTGACTGTCTCTGGGACTTAACTTGGAGCTGTGCTGCTGAGGGGCTTGGAGCTGGTTTGTGCCTCTGTGAGGATGGCGATGGAGGGGGCGCGGCCGAAGGTCCGGACCTACGCAGCGATGGCATCAGTGGCGGGTGCGAGGCCATCTGAGCTTGAGCCTCATGTTGACTTGGATGGGGACAGTTTTGGTATTTCTGTTCAAACTGGGCCTATGATGTCGAGGGGGGTAATTACGAAGGCCATGAATGAACTTCTTGGGAGGGGGGCTATTGTCTCTTCTGAGCTCGAAAGGGGAAAGGTGGAGATGATACTTAAGACCCGGGAGTGTGTGGCCCGAGCGTTGGAGGAGGGGATCTCAGTGGGGGGGGTCCACGTACAGGTGGATCCGTGGGTATCCAGGGTGAGACCGGTTCTCCTGCGGAGCTGCCCCACTTATTTTTCGGATGCAGTGCTTATTCCACACCTGTCCAAGTTCGGGGAGGTGCGGTCTAAATGTTTTCGTCTCTTGCATCCCGGGGGGGACCCGGAGGAAAAAGGGGTCTTCAGTTTCAAGAGGAGGGTGTTCATGAAGGTGGGTGAGGGGGATGGTGCCGAGGGGAGTTTTGAGGTGGTGCATAAGGGTGTACCCAGAACCGTGCGCTGGAGTTGGGGCAAGGCACGGTGTCATGCGTGCGGCGAATTTGGACATCTCCGTAGGGAGTGTCTTTTTCGCGGGGGCACTGCTAGAGGTTCTAGTGCAGTGGCCCAGGAAAGCACTGCTGGCCCATCTGGGGTGGCTTGTCAAACCTCAGCGGCGCGGGGTGGTACTGCTGACCCGGCTGAGGTTGCCAGTTCTGCCTTGGTGACCCGGGGCGGCAGTGCTAAGCCTTCTGGGTCCAGAGGTTCCGCTTTGGGGACCCTGGGCAGTGAGAGCCCAAGCCCCCCACGTCCCCTACGTCTTGCGCCTGTGGCGGTGGATGGAGGTGGGGCGCAGGAGGAGGGGAGTGTTGAGGGGGGGTTTTGGGAGAAGCAGGGGAAGCACAATAAGAAGAAGGAGAGGGATAGGGCCGCCCGAGCGAAGAAAGTGCAATCGGGTGAGTTTAGCTCCAGTGTGGTGCAGACTGCACCTGCTGGGGCCCAGGGGGGAGTTGTGGTGGCTCGGAAGGGGGTAAAGAAGCCTAAACGTGTGGGTGGCAAAGTGGTTGGGGGTAAGGTGGAGGCGGATGACCCTTCCCTTATGGAGGTTACCGCACCTCCGCATGCGAGTGGGACTAAAAGGAGGCATCTGCCTGGTGAAGAGGAGGAAGGGCGTGGGTCCAGAGCGAAGGGGATGTCTTTCTCCGGGCTTTCCACCACTGAGGTGGCTGAAAGTGGTCTTGACCCGGTGTCTTCTGGGTCGGTGGTTGGGCCTTCTCTTCATGGATCTACAGCGGGTGTCACCGGACTGGGTGCTGAAGTTGATTCCGGTGGAGGTAGGTCCACTGGGCGGGAGTCTGTCCCTTCATCTCAGGGGCCCTCTGAGGGAGTTATCTCGGCGGGTGCTGTGGTTAGCTCCCTTGGGGGTGTACCCTCTGGGTCGGATGAGGTCCCCTCGTTTCAGAGGCCTACTGAGGGTGCTAGCACGTTAGGTGACGTGGTTGGCTCCTCTGATAGTGTGCCCTCTGTGACGGGGGATGCGCAGAGTCAGGCTGAGGGGGGAGTTTCGGGGGTGTTGTCGTTCAAGTCTGTGCTCCACATCAGTGCCAGTGGAGGTGCTGGGGGGCGGGATGCCTCACCGGATGAGTTGTCTGGGGTGAGGTTAATGGCAGGTGGTGATTCTCTGGGTGATGCCTGTGGAGAGGGCACTCTGGATGATGTGGAGGTCAGGGCTGTTATGGGACGTGATCCTCTTTCAGACTCCGAGGGTGCCAGTGTTCCACAGGCCCTGGGGATGCCTCTTGTTGTTGCTTCCCCAGGCCCAGAGGAGGAGGGTGATGGTAGCGTGCAGGAGCCCAGCCATTCAGAGGGCTGCGAGTCTCAGGCAGGGGTGTTGGGACCCACCCCCAGCATTGATCCGGGTGGTCGTGTCATGGCTGTGGAGGAGGACAGCGATGCGGCCAGTGGGGGGGGCACAGAGAGTGATTTGTCAGACAGTTCTGGTCTTTCTGAGGTTGTTGATTCAGGTGCGAGCGGGTTGGCTGTGAGCCCAGACTCCAAGGCCGTGTCTGAGGCGAAGCTTATTGTTGAGGTGCGAGAGTTCTTAAAAATAAACCGTGCTCCCAAAACATTATGGTTTGCCGCTACAAGGCGGTGGGAGGATTGTCTAGATGTGCAGGCGAGTCTCGAGGCTATCCTTAGTAACAAGGATAGTGGTCTTTCTGACTCGGATTTGGGGCAGTTTTGGGGTTTGTTGAAGGTCCTCAGAAAAGGAGCTCCTGTGACTACAGGGAGTGTGAGGGTCACAATCTAATGTGTCTACACATTCACAGTAGCTACATTAAATTTAAATGGGAGTAGAGCGAGTTTTCGAAGATTTCAGCTCTTATCAGCCCTAAGGGAGGGGAGATTTGCAGTTTGTTATCTGCAAGAGACACATACCGTTGCTAGTGATGAACCTACCTGGCAACTGGAGTGGGAAGGGAGGGTTTATATGAGCCATCTCAGCTCAAATTCGAGTGGGGTGGCTTTTCTGTTGGCCCCAAATTTTCTGCCAAGCATTTTAAAAGTGCAGGAAGTGGTGCCAGGACGTTTGCTCCATCTGGCCGTGAGCCTGGATGGCATGCCGTTGCATTTCATTAACGTGTATGCCCCTAGCTCCGGCACGATGCAGGCCGGCCTGCTTCGGGAGGTGAATGCTCTGTTGGGCACTATTGATAGGGGAGAGTGTGTCTTCCTTGGTGGGGACTTTAATTGCACACTTGAGGTGCGGGACCGTTCTGGTACTCAGTGTGCGCCTGCTGTAGCGAAGAAGCTGAGAGGCTTGATTGACTCCTTTGAGTTGGTTGATGTTTGGAGGGACCTTCACCCTGATTCCACTGCTTTTTCGCAGAGGTCTGAGGGCGGTGGTTCCCGCATTGATCGGTTTTATATTTCCCGAGCGTTTGTTTCCCGTGTCTCAGCGGCCTCAATGCGGCTGGTGCCGTGCTCGGACCATTGTCTGGTGCGTGTGGATTTCAATCCAGCGTGCGCTCGGGCTGGGTCCGCGTACTGGCACTTTAACAACAGGCTGCTGGAGGATCGGTGTTTCCGGGAGTCATTCACTCGGTTTTGGGTGAAGTGGAGAGAGAGGCAGAGGTGCTTCTCTTCCCTTAGGCAGTGGTGGGATGTGGGTAAAGCTCACATCCGTCTCTTTTGTAAGGAATATACATGGGGGTCGACTGGGAGGCGGGACTCAGCGGTCGAGAAGCTGGAGAGGGAGATACAGGACGCTGAGTCTCGCCTGGGTCAGTTTGGTGAAGACTCCAGCGAATGGGGAGAGTTTCAGAGGAAGAAGGAGGTTTTGAGGAGTCTGCTGCTTGAGCGATCTCGAGGCGCTTATGTGAGGTCTCGGGTCCAGATGCTGCACGAGCTGGACCGAGCGTCGCCTTTCTTTTTCTCTTTGGAGAAGGGGCGGGGAGCTCGAAAACAGCTCGTGGAGTTGCTTGCAGATGACGGCTCCTCTGTCACTGATCCAGAGAGGATTAATGCCTTGGTTAGGTCCTTTTATGGGTCCCTGTTCTCTGCGGAAGGATTCAGTGTGGAGGCTCAGCAAGATCTGTGGGAGGGTCTACCGACCGTAGATAGGGGGGAGGCTGATCTTCTTGATGGCCCCTTATCTTTGGAGGAGTTGACTCGCGCCTTGCATCAGCTAAGGAGGGGTAAGTCCCCCGGGCTGGATGGGTTGACGGTGGAGTTTGTTAGAGCATTCTGGGACGTCCTAGGGGGTGACTATATGTTGGTTCTGGGGGAGAGCCTGGCGACTGGAGTGATGCCTCTCTCGTGGCGTAGGACGGTTGTTGTCTTGCTGCCTAAGAAGGGCGAACTCCGTTTGTTGAAGAACTGGCGTCCAGTCTCTCTCCTTTGCACAGAATATAAAATTTTTGCACGGGCAATGGCAAATCGCCTGGGCTCCGTGCTGCATCAAGTGATTCATCCTGATCAATCTTATACAGTCCCTGGCCGGTCCATCCAGGATAACATCCACCTGGTTAGGGACCTGATTCATTTAGTCCAGGGTACTGGTGATTCAGCTGCTTTTCTGTCTCTTGATCAGGAGAAGGCTTTTGATAGGGTAGAGCATGAATACCTATTTGGGACGTTGCAAGCGTTTGGGTTTGGACCACACTTCGTGGCCCGGGTCCGGCTTTTGTACGCTGCTGCGGAGTGTCTTGTAAAGGTTAATGGCGCGGTGCTATCTCCTTTTCATTTTGGGAGGGGGGTCCGCCAGGGGTGCCCTATGTCGGGCCAGTTGTATTCGGTCTGTGTGGAGCCGTTCCTGTGTCTTCTTCGGAGGAGGTTGACAGGCCTGGCCCTACCTGGCCCGCGGGTTGAGGTGATTCTATCGGCGTATGCCGATGACGTACTTCTTATGTTCACTGATCCTGGTGACCTGCGGAGGATGCGTGACTGCCAGGAGATATTCTCGGCTGCATCTTCTGCTAGGATTAACTGGAGTAAGTGCTCTGGACTTTTGGTGGGTCAGTGGCGGGTAGACTCCCTGCCGGAGGAGATGGCATTGTATGCGTGGAGTACCACGCACCTCCTCTATCTGGGGGTGTACCTGAGTCCCACTGAGGATGTTTGGCCGGCAAACTGGCAAGAGTTGGAGACGAAGGTGGTTGCTCGGCTGGGGCGCTGGTCAGGCCTGCTTGGAGTTCTCTCCTTTCGGGGGAGGGTGCTGGTCATAAACCAGCTGGTGGCCTCTATGTTATGGTACCGGCTGGCTACTCTTGTCCCGCCCTCTATATTTGTAACTGCTATACAGAAGAAGCTGGTGGATTTCTTTTGGGGAAATAGGAAGCATTGGATTTCTGCGGCGGTCCTGAGTCTTCCGTTAGAGGAGGGCGGCCAGTCCTTGGTGTGCGTGCGCACCCAGGTGGCGGCTCTCCGTTTCAGGACTCTGCGGAGATACATGTATGTAGAGAACCCTCCCAGATGGCACGCTCTGGCCACGTATTTTTTTCGTCAGGGTCGTTGCCTAAGGGGGGTCTCGCGGCTCCCGGTGGCGGGTGTCAGTCGACCCGCTCTAAGGGGCTTGCCTGTTTTCTATAGGGATGTGTTAAGAGTGAGGAATTTGGTGGTGTTCAGCCAGAGTGTTGTTCCACGAGGAGAGGGGGATGTTGTGGCTGCGGGTGTGGCTGGTCCTCATCCTGTCATGGTGGTTGTCGAGGAGAGGCGCGAGCCTAGAGTGGTTCAGATAGAGCTTACCCCTGCTCCGTCAGATCTGCTCATCGGGCCTAGGCTTCGGGATATTTCTCGGCCTCCGGCTCCGCATAATCTGAGCTGCCTTTCTGAGATGACCAGCATGCCATTTTGTGATGCAAGGAGACGCGCACTGTACAGGATGCTCCTGCACATTCTGAACCACCGTGCCTTCGTCTCCCGTCCTGACTCACCATGGAGGACGGTGTTACCATCCGAAGGCGGCGGGGGGCCCCAGTGGGGGTCCTTCTATAAGGGAGTTGTACCCCTTTATATTGGGGACCTGGGGTGGAGAGTGCTGCATGGAGCGGTGGTTTGTAATAAACTTTTGAGTCGGTTCACGGGCTCGTCTGCCGCATGTATTTTCTGCGGAGAGGAGGAGACCGTATTCCATGTGTATATGGAGTGTGTGAGGTTACTGCCCCTGTACCAATATCTGAAGGGGCTGTTCCTCAAGTTCTGGCTGCATTTTAGCCCCACAATCCTGGTGTTTGGACACAAGGCGGGGAGTGGGGAGAGCCGAGTGTGGGGGGGGGACTTACCTGTTGGTTTGCTCCTTGGCCTGGCCAAGATGGCCATTCGTGGGTCCAGGCAGCGGGCGGTCGACGGTCAGGCGAGAGTCGGCTGCCTGCCCCTCTTTCAGGCCTACGTCCGTGCACGTGTGTCCCTGGAGAGGGAACACGCGGTGTTCACGGGGACTCTGGAGGCCTTCCGTCAGCGCTGGTCGCCGCGTGGGGTTGAGGCGATTATAAATGAATGTACTGCTGTACTACAATGATCTGTTCATTATAGTGTGATTTTTGATTGTGTTTTGATGTGTTGTATTTTATGATTTGTGTTGAATAAAGTTTTTGAAATGAAAAAAAAAAAAAAAAGAGAGAGAGAGAGAGAGTGAGAGTGAGAGTGAGAGTGAGAGTGAGAGTGAGAGTGAGAGAGGGAGAGGGAGGGGGAGAGAGTAAGAGTGAGAGAGAGGGAGAGAGAGAGGGATAGAGAAAGAGAGACAGAGAGAGGGGGGAGGGAGAGAGAGGGAGGAGAGACAGAGGGAGAGAGAGAGGGAGAGAGTGAGAGGGAGAGGGAGGGAGGGAGAGAGGGAGGGAGGGAGGGAGGGAGAGGGGGAGGGAGGGAGGGAGAGGGGGAGAGAGAAAGGGCAAAAGAAAGGAGGGAGAGAGAGAGGGGGGAGAGAGAGAGAAGGATGGCTTGATTGTAATCATGCAGCATCTTTCCCCGACTGGTTAGCACACGACAACGTTTTTCACTGTACCTCAGTTCTTGTGACAATAAACAAAACTAACCTAAACTGAAGAAGGGTCTCGACCCGAAACGTCACCCATTCCTTCTCTCCAGAGACGCTGCCTGTCCCGCCATCTCATTAACACTGACAACAGCTTGATTCCATGATAACAGAGCGGCAAATTAAATATGTGCACATATATATATTTTAGTAGACTCAAAATGCTGGAGTAACTCAGCGGGTGAGGCAGCATCGAGATGCTGCCTCACCCACTGAGTTACTCCAACATTTTGTGTCTACCTTCGATTTAAACCAGCATCTGCAGTTCTTTCCTACAAATAAACTAAATTAAATGCCATTTTCGTATCTTCCTCCACCACCACCCCTGGCAGTACACTACAGGCATTCACCACTCAGTCACTTAAGGTTAACATCTACGTGAAAAAAGATCAGAGGGTGGTATTAGGCAGAATATTTTAACGTGTAAATGCATTAACAATGCTCTACCTGATTTCAAAGTTGGTTTGCATTATTTCTCTAAAGAAAGGTGTATTGAAAAGAATTTGGCAGGAACTAGCAGGACGTTGATGGGAACAGATTTGCCTACCAGTTTTACAATGTGAGTTGGCAACCAATCTAATCTCACAAGTTTTAACTAAATCCAGTTTTGCTAGTTTGGCATCAAATCCCATTTTACCTGTTTCTAATACCACAGGCCAGGTTCAAATTACCTTTAAATTTTCACAGACCCACAAGAGAACACAGGTTTAAGGTGAGGGGGGAAAGATTTAATAGGGACATGAGTGGTAACTTTTCCACACAAAGGGTGGTGGGTGCGTGGAACGAGCTGCCGAGGGAGACAGTCAAGGTAGGGACTACCCCAATGTCTAAGAAACATTTAGACAGGTACGTGGATAGGACAGGTTTAGAGGGACATGGGCCAAATGCAGGCAGGTGGGACATGTTGGTTGGCATAGGTAAGTTGGGCCAAAGGGCCTGTTTCCACACTGTATCACTCTATGAGTCTATGAAAGACTGTGTCATCCTCTGTACATTGCCTACAGTCTCTGTTTATTGGTGCTCAAAGCAAAGCCTGGAAAATGGAAGAATTTTCATAACAATCTCTTATTGACCCAGTTTTGCCCGGTCAGGTCAACTTTTACAGGGTTATGTGGAAGTAAACCTTCTCATTTTCTGTTTGATAATGTACCTCCGATCTTAACTCAAGCACAGTTTGTATTATATCAGCCCAAGCCCTTGACAAACAAACCCCATGGCCCAACATTTAGTTTAGTTTAGTTTATTGTCACGTGCACTGAGGTACAGTGAAAAGCTGTTGTTGCGTGCTAACCAGTCAGCAGAAAGACAATACATGATTACAATCAATGCATTGACAGTATATTGATACATGACAAGGGAATAACGTTTAGTGCAATGTAAAGCCAGCCCACACTTGCCCACGCCGACCAACATGTCCCATCTACACTCGTCCTGTTAGTTAGAAAGAGAAGTGGGGCAAACCAAGGAACCATAACTTCAGCGAGTTGTAACATTGGTTGCAGCGACAATAACCATATAACAATTACAGCACGGAAACAGGCCTTCTCGACCCTTCCAGGCCGTGCCGACCATTTATTTTCCCCTAGTCCCATCTACCTGCACTCAGACCATACCCCTCCATTCCCTTCCTGTCCATATACCTATCCACTTTACTTTTAAATGTTAAAATCGATCCTGCCTCCACCACTTCTGCTGGAAGCTCATTCCACACAGCCACCACTCTCTGAGTAAAGAAGTTCCCCCTCATGTTACCCCTAAACGTCTGTCCCTTAATTCTCGTGTCATGCCCTCTTGTTTGAATCTTCCCTACCCTCAATGGGAAAAGCTTATCCACGTCAACTCTGTCTATCCCTTTCATCATTTTAAAGACCTCAATCAAGTCCCCCCTTAACCTTCTGCGCTCCAAATAAATATATCTAAGCTATATAAATAAGTTTGGTTTAGTTTAGAGATACAGCGCGGAAACAGGCCCTTCGGCCCACCGAGACGATGCTGCCCAATGACCCCAGCACACTAACACTAGCCCACACACACACTTGGGAGAATTTACAATTATACCAAGCCAATTAACCTATAAACCGGTGCGGCTTTGAAGTGGGGTGGAAACCGGAGATCCTGGAGAAAACCCACGCAGGTCACGAGGGGAACGTACAAACTCCGCACAGACAGTACTCGTAGCCGGGTTGGAACCTGGGTCCCTGGCACTGCAAGGCAGCAACTCTACCGCTGCGCCATCGTGCTGCCCTTAAGTTGTTGGAAATTGGATTAGACGGTGAAGGTCAAATCATATTTAATTTTGTTATTCATTCAAGGAATTTGAAAATTGCACGGACAGTCAGCACTGATTATCTGGCATTTTGGTCATTGGAGAAAGTAGTTAAGACCTATACATCTTGCTGGGGGTTTCTTGTGGTAAGGAAAAGGCCCACCGAGTCCGCACCAACCCGTGATCCCCGCCCACTTACACTATCCTACACACTAGGGACAAATGGCAATTTAGCCAAGCCAAATAGCCTACAAACCTGTACATTCTTGAAGCATGGGAGGAAACTGGAGCACCCAGAGAAACCCCACGCAGGTCACGGGGAGAACGTATAAACTCCATACAGGCAGCGTCCATAGTCAGGATCGGTCCCGGGTCCCTGGTGCTGTAATGCAGTGACTCTACCACTGAGCCTCCGACCCTCCTGCGTCGATATGCAGATGTTCTCAATATAGTTAGATTTGCCTCCTATCCCTTATGCCTTTATTATAGCAGGATTCTATCAGCATCAGTTGCAAGGTTAACAGGTTATGTGGCACCACTTGCCATTTTCAGAAGAGGATTGATTGACCCAAGTATCATAGCTCCTTGCAACATTGAAGGCTATTCTGCCGACCAAGACCATGTTAGATTTGAGCAATGCTGGAGTGGCATGGTGACACAGCAATAGAGTTGCTACCTTAAGGGCCTGTCCCACTTTACCAAGTCTTCTTCTATCGTGTGGCGTGCCCAGCCTAAAGTTGTAGGACAACTTGTTCTATTTGATGTTAAAGAAGAAACTGCAGATGCTGGAGAATCGAGGGTACACAAAAGGCTGGAGAAACTCAGCGGGTGCAGCAGCATCTAAGGAACGAAGGAGATAGGCGACGTTTCGGGCCGAGACCCTTCTTCAGACAAGAAGGGTCTCGACCCGAAACGTTTCTCCCTGTTTCTCCAGCCTTTTGTGTACCCTTGATCTATTTGATCTTCCGTTTCTGCACGTCGAGTTGATTGCATTAGTCGAAACAGGGCGCACCACGTGAAGGTCGCAATCTCCCACCCCACTTTCCCGAATTATTCATGAATTCTCCCGAGTTTACAAACTCCGTACAAGTCCGTAGGAGGCGGTAGGAGTCCGTGGATATATTGTAGCGGCTCGTTAGGCCAGCCGTTGGTACGCGGGGCATCAGGTAAGTCGGGACGTTTTTGATGAAAAATGTCCACGAGTAAAAAAATTCTGCGAGTTTGAAAACTCGGGAGAATTCGTGAATAACTCCGGGGAATTTGTGAATAACTTGGGACAGGCCCTTTACAGCGCTGGAGACTCGGGTTCGATCCTGACTATGGGTGCTGTATATAAAGAGTTTGTACGTTCTCCCTGTGACCGCGAGGGTTTTCTCCGAGTGCTCCGGTTTCCTCCCATACACCAAGCACGTACACGTTTCAGGCTAGTTAGCTTTGGTAAAAGTGTAAATGATCCCTAGTGTGTAAGATAGTGCCAGTGTGCGGGGTTCGCAGGTCGGTGCGGACTCAATGGGCCGAAGGGCCTGTTTCCGCGCTGCATCTCTACACAAAGAAAATTGACAATAGGTGCAGGAGTAGGCCATTTGGCCCTTCGAGCCAGCACCGCCATTCAATGTGACCATGGCTGATCAGCCCCAATCAGTACCCTGTTTCTGCCTTCTCCCCATATCCCCTGACTCCGCTATCTTTAAGAGCTCTATTTAGCTCTCTCTTCAACGTATCCAGAGAACCGGCCTCCTCCGCCCTCTGAGGCAGAAGTTAGTTAATTACCCTCCCACGCATTTTTGGGAGGAAGGAGTAGCCGGAGGAAGCGCACACAGGGAGAGCTAGTAAACTCCACACAGGCAGAACAGGAGTCAGGGTTGAATCTGGGTCATTGAGGCAGCCGCACTAACTGCAACATAACTTTGCCATCCATTGCGTCTGCAAGCTGCCTGTATAATTACTTCATAACTTCACTCCTGAAAAGGCAATGTAGCAATTATAAGTATGCACTTTGAAAGGAAAATAGTTAATTCCTGTGCAGGAAGGAACTGCAGATGCTGGTTTAAACCGAAGATAGACACAAAAGGCTGGAGTAACTCAGCGGGACAGGCAGCATCTCTGGAGAGAAGGAATGAGTGACGACTCGAGTCGTGACTAAAGAAGGGTCTCGACCCGAAATGTCATCCATTCCTTCCCTCCAGTGATACTGCCCGTCCCGCTGAGTTACTCCAGTTTATTGTGTCCACCCTAATTAATTCCAGTATCAGCTAAATAAGCATGGATTTAAAGTTAACACACTCTCTCTCTCTCTCTCACTTCTTTTACACGTTTGACAGCATCATTTGTTTGGAATCAATTTTGAAGCCTTGAAATTCAATAACTGGTGTTTTAATCCTGTCTGCATTTCATCATGGATCATAAAAAAATCACTGATTTATAAATTATGCAATCTTTTTCAAAGTATGGTTAACATAGAAACATAGAAGATAGGTGCAGGAGTAGGCCATTCGGCCCTTCGAGCCTGCACGGCCATTCAATACGATCATGGCTGATCATCCAACTCAGTATCCTGTACCTGCCTTCTCTCCATACCCCCTGATCCCTTTATCCACAAGGGCCACATCTAACTCCCTCTTAAATATAGCCAATGAACTGGCCTCAACTGCCCTCTGTGGCAGAGAGTTCCACAGATTCACCACTCTCTGTGTGCAAAATGTTTTTTCTCATCTCGGTCCTAAAAGACTTCCCCTTTTATCCTAATCCTGATTGGCATTCTTTAGTTTTTCCACTTCTTCCTTTGTTCCCCACTAAACTTCTCTTTAAATTACAGGTCCACCACCAATTTTCCAGCACCTCTTTTAAATTCCGAGAGCGCACTTGAAATCCCCGCCTGGAAGTCCACTACCCGGAAAAATGTGGTGCCTAGGCCGGATGAAGCGGCCGATCTCGACCTCATCGGGACTTCCGCGCCGATCCGCGGGTTGAATCTGTCCCCTGCGGCCGGGGCTCTGGAACTCCGACCCAGCCGGAGCCGGCAGATCCGTTCCCATAGCCGACTTTGTGGGTCTGTATCTCGGCCCCATAAGGCCTCGACCTCTGTTGGTCTGGCAAAACGGGTAAAATGGCAAGGTTCTGGAGCCAAGGGTGCCAGAAAATAGTTGGTGGACATGCAATTGTCCTACCCACTGTTTGTATGTTAATTCTTCACTGCATAATCACAGTGCTTGCCATTCGAGGAAGGATTCATTACCTTTCATGGATACCTGTTCCATGTACTCATGATTATAGATTGGATAATTAACTGGAAAACACAATTATGATATTATCCAATGCCTGCATTATATAAAAAATATATTCTATCTCTGGGTGTAATAAATCATGAAACATTTTACGCTCTATCTCTCCCTCTCAACCCCACTCTCCTGCCTTCTCCCCATAACCTCTGACACCGTACTGATCAAGAATCTGTCCATCTCTGCCTTAAAAATATCTACGGACTTGGCCTCCACCGCCGTCTGTTGTAATATTTCCGAAGGTTATGAAATAAAATTATCTTTTGAAAGCCATTAAGTTGTATTTCTTGTGGTTCTTTTCGACCATAAACAAACCACCAATCTCTTTAACAAAATTAAACCACTGCAAATTTCATTTACACAGTCTTTGTACACAAGCTAGACACATAAAGCTGGAGTAACTCAGTGGGACAGGCAGCATCTCTGGAGAGAAGGAAAGGCTGACGTTTCGGGTTGAGACCCTTCTTCAGCCTTAACCTTCATTCAATTGTCCACACGAGTATTGGACTACTCAACTTCAAGTACATTCAAGCCATGATTGAATGGCGGAGTAGACTAATGCCCCTGTCCCACTTAGGAAACCTGAACGGAAACCTCTGGAGACTTTGCGCCCCACCCAAGGTTTCCGTGCGGTTCCCGGAGGTTTTTGTTAGTCTCCCTGTTGGTCGAAAGTGGTTTCCGTTTTAAAAATCGGTAATTTTTTTGTCAAATCCGGTTGTGATGCTAGTTGAAGGTGGTTGCCGGAGGACAAAAACCTCCGGGAACCGCACGGAAACCTTGGGGCGCAAAGTCTCCAGAGGTTTCCGTTCAGGTTTCCTAAGTGGGACAGGGGCATTAGAGTCATAGAGTAATACAGAGTGGAAATAAGCCCTTCAGCCCCTCTTGCCCTCACCGACTAACATGTCCCAGCTACACTAGTCCCACCTGCCCGCGTTTGGCCCATGTCCCTTCAAACCTGTCCTACCCATGTACCTGTCTAACTGCTTCTTAAAAGGTGGGATGGTCCCTGCCTCAACTACCTCCTCTGGCAACTTGATCCATGCACCCACCACGCTCTGTGTGAAAAAGTTACCCCTCAGATTCCTATTAAATCTTTCCCCCTTCACCTTAAACCTGTGTTCTCTGGTCCTCGATTCACCTACTCTGGGCAAGAGACTCTGTGCATCTACCCGATCTTGATGGGCCGAATGGCCTTATTCTGCGCCTATCACGTATGAACTTATGAAAGACATATCCGAGAGCAAAGTAATGCATATACTGGAAATCCAAAATTAAAACCGAAAAAAATTGAAATATTCTTTAGGTCAAGTCTCGGGAGAGATAAATATTTAAAATACCAGGCTTGGAGAGATATGGATCAAAACTGGGTAAATGGGACAAGCTTAGATGGGCATCTTGATCGGCATGGAATGGTGGGGCTGAAGGGCCTGTTCCTACAATAATCCAGTTAAAGAAAAAGACTGTACAAGAATGCAATCATGCCGTTCAAAGTGCAAAGGTAAAGGATGAAATGCACAACATTTAATGCAAAGATATAACATTGAAGTCCAATTAAGTCAAAGTCAAAGAAACTTTATTGTCATTTAGAAATACATCGATATATGCAATTCCAAACGAAATTCCGTTGCATTTGGCTCCCTGTGCAACACGATAATTAACAGAAGGATAAACATGGATAAAATGGATAAAAAGGATAAAATAGGAAATGGTGGCAGCCCATTACATGGCATTCAGGAGTCTGATGGCTCATGGGAAGAAGCTGTTGCAGAACCTTGATGTTCTGCTCCTAATGCTACGATATCTTTTGCCCGAGGGCAGCAGAGTGAACAGTCCGTGATGGAGATGTGTGGGGTCTTTTATAATACTGCTGGCCTTAGACACGCAACGTTTGGTCGCAATATCCCCGATTGAGGGGAGAGAGGTCCCGATGATTTTTTCCGCTGTCCTCACCACTCTCTGCACGGACTTCCAGTCGGAGGCTTTACAGTTCCCAAACCAGACAGAGATACAGCTGGTCAAAATACTCTCTATGGTGCCCCTGTAGAAAGTGGTGAGGACGGGATGGGGGAGGTGAGCTCTTCTCATCCGGCGCAGAAAGTGCAACCGCTGCTGCGCTCTCTTAACTGTTGATGAGATGTTATTTGACAAGTCCGAATAACGGGTGGCACTAGCGGTGCAGCACTAGAGTTGCTGCCTCAACAGCGCCAGAGACCCAGGTTCGATCCTGACTACGGATGCAGCCCGTACAGAGTTTATACGTTTTCCCTGTGACCACGTGGGCTTTCTCCGGGTGCTCCAGTTTCCTCCCACATTCCAAAGATGTGCAGGATTGTGGGTTAATTGGCTTCTGTAAATTGTTCCTAGTGTGTAAGATAGAATTAGTGTAGGGGTGGTCGCTAGTCGGCGTGGACTCAGTGGGCCGGAGGGCCAGTTTACACGCTGTAATCTCTAAACTAAACTCTAGTTCTTAGGTCTCCAATGAGGTCGATGGGAGGTGTGGAACGCTGCTGAGAGGACTGGTCACAGCTGGAAAGAAACTGTCCATGAATCTGGAGGTATTTGTCCACATATTAAGTGACAGTGTAATGAATTGTTATGCTGGTGCTAAAGATGATATCATTATTGATTATGTGAGAATGGTAAGGTGAGCGACTATGTGATCAGCCATGATCACATTGAATTTACGGTGCTGGTTCGAAGGGCCGAATGGCCTACTCCTGCACCTATTGTCTATTGACTATGATCCTGATGGAATGATGGTGTTTGTGACCAGTTCAGCATTGTTGTTGCTGTTGTTATTTCTTTAGATGCCACAGCTGCCTGGGTTAATTTAGCCAAGCGATACAGATGGAAACAGGCCTTTCGGCCCACCAAGCCTGCATCGCCCGGCGTTTCCTGCACACCAACACTATCCTGCACACACCAGGGACAGTTTACAATTTTACCGAGGCCAATTACCCTGCAAACCTGTAGGTCTTTGGATTGTGGGAGGAAACCAGAGCACCCGGAGAAAACCCACACGGGTTTTCGGGGAGAATGTACAGACTCCGTACAGAGAGCACCTGGGGTTAGGATGGAACCCGGGTCTCTGGCGCTGTAAGGCAGCAACTCTACCGCAGCGCCACCGTGCCGTCCCAGGTTACTGAGTTATTCAGCATCATAGAAACATAGAAACATAGAAAATAGGTGCAGGAGGAGGCCATTCGGCCCTTCGAGCCTGCACCGTCCCCTATCGGCTGATCGTCCCCTATCAATAACCCATTCCTGCCTTCTACCCATATCCCTTGACTCCACTAGCCCCTAGAGCTCTATCCAACTCTCTATAAAATCCATCCAGTGATTTGGCCCCCACTGCCCACTGTGGCAGGGAATTCCATAAATTCACAACTCTCTGGGTGAAAACCTTTTTTTTTCCACCTCAGCCTTAAATGACCTCCCCTTTATTCTAAGAACCTCCCCTTTATTCTAATCGTGTGATCGTATGTGGACATATGATCGTGTGATCACATGTGGATTATCCAGCATCTGCAGTCCTTTGCTCCTGCTCTCAGCCCGTGGGGGAACTACGAGTACAAACATGCAGACAGCCAAGGAATTTTGCTTCATAGCAATCACAGAGCGTGACAGCTTCCCTCCCCAGCTTCTCTTCAAAGTTGATGAATCAGGCCTTTTCTGGCATGATTTGCCATCTCGCATTTTTATTTGGTTTTGTTTAGCTTCATTTCGAGATACCGTGTTGAAACAGGACCGTTGGTCCACCGACTCCATGCTGATCAGCAATCATTGTCCACTAGTTCATAACTTCATAACTTGTCATAAGAATCTTTCTTTGGATTCTTTGGAGCGCAGAAGGTTAAGGGGGGACTTGATTGAGGTCTTTAAAATGATGAAAGGGATAGACAGAGTTGACATGGATAAGCTTTTCCCATTGAGGGTAGGGAAGATTCAAACAAGAGGGCATGACATGAGAATTAAGGGACAGAAGTTTAGGGGTAACATGAGGGGGAACTTCTTTACTCAGAGAGTGGTGGCTGTGTGGAATGATCTTCCAGCAGAAGTGGTGGAGGCAGGATCGATTGTAACATTTAAAAGTAAAGTGGATAGGTATATGGACGGGAAGGGAATGGAGGGGTATGGTCTGAGTGCAGGTAGATGGGACTAGGGGAAAATTAATGGTCGGCATGGACTGGAAGGGCCGAGAAGGCCTGTTTCTGTGCTGTAATTGTTATATGGTTATTTGGTTATATGGTTATATGGTTGTAGAAGCAGAATTAGGCCATTAGGCCCATGAAAATCTAGTCCACCATTCAATGATGGCTGATCTATCTTTCCCTCTCAAGCCCATTCTCCTGCCTTCTCCCTGTAACCCCTGACACCCGTACAAATCACGAATCTATCAATTTCCACCTTAAAAATATTCTCTGACATGGCCTCCACAGCCTACAGTGGCAACAAATTCCTGTGTACACAATAGACAATAGACAATAGGTGCAGTAGTCCATTCGGCCCTTCAAACCAGCACCGCCATTCACTGTGATCATGGCCGATCATCCACAATCAGTACCCCGTTCCTGCCTTCTCCCCATATCCCCTGACTTCGCTATCTTTAACAGCTCTATCCAACTCTCTCTTGAAAGCATCCAAAGAATTGGCCTCCCATGCCATTTGAGGCAGAGAATTCCACAGATTCACAACCCTCTGTGTGAAAAAGTTTTTCCTCATCTCCGTTCTAAATGGCTTAGCCCTTATTCTTAAACTGTGGCTCTTGGTTCTGGACTCCCCCAACATCGGGATCATGTTTCCTGCCTCTAGCATGTCCAAACCCTTAATAATCTTATATGTTTCAATAAGATTCCCTCTCATCCTTCTAAATTTCAGAGTATAGAAACCCAGCCACTCCATTCTATCAACATATGGCAGTCCTGCCAACCCGGGAATTAACCTGGTAAACCTATGCTACACTCCCTCAATAGCAAGAATGTCTTTAAGGATTTGGAGACCAAAACTGCACACAATACTCCAGGTGTGGTCTCACTAGGGACAACTGGAGAAAGACCTCTTTGCCCCCTATACTCAACTCCTCTTGTTATGAAAGCCAACACGCCATTCGTTTTCTTCACTGCCTGCTGTGCCTGCACGCTTACTTTGTACACACAAAGGACAATTGACAGAAGCCAATTAACCTACCAACCTGTACGCCTTCGGAGTGTGGGAGGAAACCGGAGGTCCCGGAGAAAAAGCACGTACATTCTGCACCCGTAGTCAGAATCAAACACTGGTCTCTGGAGCTGTAAAACCCCTGTCTCACGGTGCGAGTTGGCCCACGAGTGACCCCGAGTTTTCACTCGTGGTGATCACTTACAGCCAACGTAGCGGGAACATCGGAACTCGCGCGATCAACTTGTCCACTCGTGGCGCTAACGGCAGGTACCCGTGAAACTTGTGAACTCGTGAAAAAAGTCAAACATGTTTGACTTTTTCCACGAGTCAAATTTCGTGGTCAAGTTTAAAATTGAAACATTTAAACTCAGAGTTATATCGTAGTGGCCCGTGCGTTGAGTTTAGTGATTCGTGCGTCTACCGTGGGAACTCTTTAATAGACACAAAATGCTGGAGTAACTCAGCGGACCAGGCAGCATCTCTGGAGAGAAGGAATGGAGTCGAGACCCTTCTTCAGACTTACCCAAAACGCCACCCATTCCTTCTCTCCAGATATGCGGCCTGTCCCGCCGAGTTACTCAAGCATTTTGTGTCTATCTATACTTTAGTTTCGGATATGATCAAGTGTAAGAAACGCAAACCAGACTACCTTCACATCAGAGAATCCTAATGTCAAGTCAAACTGGAATGAAAGGGCAGGTGCAGAGATTAGCTAAATTGAAATCACAAGACAGTGATTAAAGTGGGCGGAACCCCAGCCTGTCTGGCTCTGCCCGGGCTTTTTTAAAGGGGCACACAGCACCAGAAGTCAGGGATAGCTAGAAGAGGCAAGCAGGACTGATTTTCTACAGACCCGATTGGCAGCCGGTTTTTCACCTGATAAAGACTAAACAACTGCTAAAGGCTAAACCACTGAAAAGTCTAAAACTGCCAAAATAAAAGGTGGAAAAGAAGTGTTTGGTCTGAGTGAATCCAGTTCATCATTTCGGGGTAGATAAATCAAATCCCTTTCAAGCGGGGAAACTGCAAAACATTAAAAGACTTGACAGTGAAAAACCGTCGCAGGGCCAGGAGATCTGGAAACCTGGAAAAGAGACAGTTAAGTCAGGATAAAACATGGCTGATGAAGTTACTGGAAAGTCAGCTGAGCAGCTCAAGCTCAGTAGGACAACAGCAAAACGGGCATTCTCTCGTCTTGTTAACAGCATCATTAGGAACCATAAAGAAATGCCCCAAGAGGAGCTCAGGAACAATTTCAACAAACTCATGCAGGAGGCCGACAAAGTCATGGAAGCCAATGACGATGTGGAGGCTGGACTCATTGCAGAGCTGGAGGCGGAGCTGGACGCAGGTGAGGAAACTGTGTTAACTGAACAGCAAAAAGCCGACCTGGCAAAGACTGCAAAGGAGTGTGAGTCAAAACTAAAAGAGGTCAAAGGGCTCATCCAGGACACTCTATGGGCAAACTTTGGGAATGTTGAATTATCCACCTCACTACAGACAGCAGATGGTGCATGTGAACTTGCTGCTGCCACCGCACCATCAAATAGCAACCAAGAAGCATACGAATTCATGCTTAACCACCTGCAGAAACTGGTAGAGACTGCAAAGGAGACGTACAGTCGGTGGAAACGTTGGGTCCCTCTGGATGAGCTAGAGAGCTTCCAGAAACGCCTGAGGACACTTGAGCTTCTTGTCCCCAAGCTGGTTTCCAGGAAGGCTGACTTCATACAGGCAAGAATAAAGAAGGACGCTGAAGGATTAGCACAAGCGGTGAATGCTTTCAATTATCCTTCACCAGTCATCAGACTGAGACCCACGGCCCTTCCTAAGTTTACTGGAAACAAGCGTGACTTTTATAGATGGAGGAAGGATTGGGAAGCACTGCAAAAGCAAGGTGAACCCACTGGGTCAAAGGAGGTGAAGAAAGTTCAATTGCTGGACAGCCTGGAGGACAAAATTACAAGAGACCTCCGCCTCACAAGTTATAACACAGCAGATGATATCTTTCGTGTCCTAGAGAACCGGTTTGGAAATCAAACAGCTATTGCTATTGAGATAGTGGAGGAACTTCAGAGAATCCCACCGGTCAGAGGACATCAGCCACGGAAAATAGTGGAACTAATTCAAGCTGTGGAAAAGGCACTTAAGGACTTGATAGATCTCGGAGACACAGGCGCTATTAAAAATCCACTGATGACAAAATCAATTGAAACTAAGCTACCAGAGACCCTCAAAAAGGAATGGTTGGTTTATGTAGCTGACAAGAAGAATGCTGTGGCACCAGAGAAACGGTTTGACAGTCTCTTGTCATTCCTCAAAGAGCAGGAGAGCATATACGAACAGCTCGAGCAACTGAGGGACGAGGAGCCGAGTAGAAAGGAAACTCGGACTGAACCAAGACATGCCAGAACCAGGTCTACCAAGTTAGGAAATGACCACACAGGTTGTGTAGTCTGTGGTGACATGAAGCACAAAAGAAAGCTGTACTTCTGCAAGCAGTTTCGAGGGCTAAAGCTGCCAGAGAAAAGAGCTGCAGTAAAGAAGTTGGAAGCATGCAAAAAGTGTCTTGAAGTTCATGAAGATGGTTCATACTGCAAACCTGCATATCTCTGTAAAAATCAAATCTGCAAGGACGAACAGACTCCTGAGCATCATTATTATCTGTGCCCAAACCAAGAGATGAGGAAAAGCAGTGTGGATCAGAGATGGAGTAAATTTGGTCCAGAGGAAGATAAAAGCAAGAAGAAATATACAGTGGACCAAGAGGAGTTTTTCAGCAAACTTCCACCAGAGTTGGCAAAACAATGCCGAGATGTGTTCTCCAACATTGCATCAAGAGCCTTCAACTCTGCAAAGAATCAGCCAAGCCTCCTAAAGGAAGGTGGACTGCAAGAGCACCCAGTGATTATGATGCTTCTGGAGGTCGTAGCAAATGCTGGACAAAAGGTTGGGGCATTAATTGACTTGGCTTCAGATACCAACTACATAACTCACAAGGCTGCAAGTAGACTGAGCCTAAGGAGTGAAGACATCACGCTTATTGTCCATGGAGTTGGAGGGATGAAGGTCCACGTAGAAACGAGGCGCTACCTTCTAAAGATCCGAGTGAAGACTCCCAAGGGCACACTCAAGTCGCACCAGTTAGTTTGTTATGGATTGGACAGCATTGCAGATGTTCACAAACATGTGACACCAAAGCAGTTGCAAAGGTTCTTTCCAGAAGTCCCACTTGAGGAACTTGTGAGACCAAAAGAGATACACTTGCTCATAAGCCATAGAGAAGGCCAGCTAGCGCCTCAGAGGATTAGAACTGTTGGAGATCTCATTCTGTGGGATGGACCACTGGGAAAGACTGTTGGAGGTTGTCATCCTGAGCTGTTTGAGGAGCTTACAATGTCAGCCCACATGTCCAAAACACACTTTGCGCGATCTATGAGAGCAGCTGCTTTAAAGTATGAGGAGCTCACTGACGCAGTCCCTGGGGAACTTTCACCAAATGGACAGGTAGCCGTCAAAGTCCAGAAGTCACGTACATCAACCGCTAATCGGGACTTCTTGGATTGGTGGAAGTGGGATAGCATTGGAGCAGCATGCGAGCCAAAGTGCGGGGGTTGCCGCTGTGGAAACTGCCAGCCAGGCGGAAAAGAAATTACTCTTGCTGAAGAGAGGGAGCTCGAAGTGGTAAGGGAAGGCCTCACCTACGTGACTGGAGACCATCACAGTAAAGACCCACATTGGCATGCTAGCTATCCTTGGTTGGAAGACCCAGCTTCTCTACCAAATAATAAAAGGACGGTGGAAGCCACATTTCTCAGGACGGAGAGGCAGCTATCCAGAGAACCTGAATGGAAAAGTGCCTACATAGCTCAGGTGCACGACATGGTGGACCGAAAGGCTGCAATCAAATTGTCCGAAGACATGATTGCAAACTGGAAGGGACCAGTGTGGTATGTAAGTCACCTTATTGCTCCAAACTCCCACTCTGTCACAACCCCAGTGAGACTAGTGTGGAACAGCAGCCAAAAGTGCAATGGTGTCAGCTTGAATGATTTGCTGATGAAAGGTCCAGATGTCCTCAACCAAATTCGTGCCGTCCTCCTCAGATTCAGAGGCGGAGTCTATGCTGCCCTGGGAGACATAAAGAAGATGTATAACTCAGTTTGGTTGGAGGACCGTGAAGTACACTTACACAGATTCCTCTGGCGAGATTCCGAGGACGAGGAGCTGGGAGAGTATGCTATCACAAGAGTGAACATCGGAGATAAACCTGCGGGGTGCATTGCACAGTTGGCAATGCGTGAGACTGCTAATCTTCCTTCCTTTACCCACCTCAAGGATGAGAAGCAAGTTCTCCAGAAAGACAGCTATGTTGACGACATCCTCACATCTCACAACAGCCTCGACCAGTTGAGAATCATCACAGCAAATGTGGAACAAATCCTAAAAGCTGGTGGGTTTGAGCTCAAGCCGTGGGTTCTGTCTGGCCAAAGTGGGAGGAAGGAGGACAGCGATGCTTTAAAGAAAAGCAAAACAAAAAGCATGATCCTACCAAACCAAATGCATGATGATGATAACAAAGCACTTGGTCTGGGCTACATTGTTGAAGAGGACATGCTCCACGTTATGGTGGGAATCAATTTCTCCAAGAGAAAGCAAAAGATGCGGCTTGGTCAATGCCTCCTACAAGAGCAAATCAAAACCCAGATGCCAAATCCCCTAACAAGAAGAGAGCTTCTCAGCCAGGTAGCAGGGCTATATGACCCCATCGGCATAGTGGCTCCTATTAAGCAAAAGGGAGCGATCCTAGTCCGCAGAGCTTTCCAAGAAGCAAAAGAGGGAAGCTGTTCGGTCAGAGACACATGGGTCATGGCACTCTCAGATGGACTCAGGGAGGATGCAATTAAGCTCTTTGAAGAGTACGTACAACTTGCAAAAGTCAAGTTCGTCAGGGCACTGACTCCCTCTTGCTCCGCAACTGAACCCTTGGGAATCACCTTTTCTGACGGAAGTGAGCACACCTACGGGGCGGTGATGTACCTGAGATGGGATTCAGACCATGGCCCAATTGTCAGACTTGTGGAATCCAAGGCCAAGTTAACTCCCTTGGACCACAGAGGAGACGCTGTTAAAGTAGAGATGTGCGGAGCAGTGTTCGCCTCACGCTTAAAGAAGTATTTTGAGCTACACAGTCGAATTCAAGTGGAGAAGTGGTATCATCTTGTGGATAGTCAAACAATCCTTGGTGCAATACAGCGAGAAAGCTACGGGTTTCAGACATTCTTCGCCAATCGCATTGGAGAGATTCAAACAAGCACCAACATTCAGGACTGGCGGTGGATTCCTGGCCCACAAAACATAGCTGATCTAATCACCAGAGGTGCCAGCCCTCAAGACCTTGATCAGTATTCGGAGTGGCAAAATGGACCGAAGTTCCTGGTATTGCCTGTGAGTGAGTGGCCAATAAGATCAGCAAAAGAACTGGCTGCCACTGCCAGAGAGAACATCAACAAGTTACAGAAGAAAGCTTTTGTTGCAGCATTATCAAGAGTGAACCAAGAACCGGAACCAACAAACCCAAAGAGACCACCTGCAGGGTCAGCTATTCAGAACCTTGTTGATGTCAGGCGGTTCAGCATTCTAACTCGACTGATCAAGACAGTCGCATGGATTTGGAGAGCAGCAAAGAGGTTTCTTGGCAAGAATAAAGCCCTAAACAATCCAAAGTGGGAGGCAGCCTCTTTGACAGGAGTCATTACTGTAAGCGAAAGAGAAAATGCTCTAAAAGACATTTTTTGTGCTGCGCAATTGGGCACAACTTTCCCAAGCACCACGACAGATCGACTAGTGGCCTATAAAGACCAAGATTCTGGGCTGATGGTTTGTGGTGGCAGAGTGCAGAGCTTTCAAAAGGATAAAGTTGCTGTTCCCATCCTGCCCGTTGATTCCTGGGTGTCCAGGCTGCTAGCGCGGGAGGCTCACAGGGAGAGTCATGACGGAGTGGCTGGGACCTTGCTTAAAATGAGAAGAAAGGCTTGGGTCATAAAAGGAAGGAGAATTGCTAGAAAAGTCGTTGATCACTGCATAATCTGCAAGAAAGCTAACGCAAAGAAATGTCAACAAGTAATGAGTGATCTGCCGCCTGAGAGAACTGAACCTGCTGCTCCTTTTGAGTTTACAACAGTAGACCTCTTTGGACCCTACCACGTACACGATGACGTCAAGAAGAGGGTAAAACTCAAAGTCTGGGGAGTTGTCTTCTGCTGTATGGCCAGCAGAGCCATCCACACAGAGGTAGTCAACTCCTTATCAAGTGAAGGGTTTCTGATGGCTTATCAAAGATTCACAGCAATCCGTGGGCACCCCAAGAAGATCTGGTCAGATCCAGGTACCAATTTTATTGGCGCAAAACCAGTCCTAGAGGAACTGTATAGATTTTTGGACAACCTAGACAGAGCAGCTTTGGGGGAGAACACAGCTAAAAATGGAACAGAGTGGATGTGGAAAATCCATCCTGCTGATTCTCCACACAGGAATGGCGCTGCGGAGGCTGCTGTGCGCGTTGTGAAGAGAGCATTCCAAAGCTTTGGAAAAGAATCGTCACTCACTTATAGTGAGTTTCAGACAGCTCTTTATATGGCAGCAAACCTGTCAAATGAACGTCCAATCAACGCCAGGATACAAAGCCGGGAAGACTGCATTCAGTACATCACACCAAATACTCTCCTGCTTGGTCGAGCATCTCAGTGCGGAGACATTAAGACTTTTGACTTTTCCAGCTACCCCTACAAAAGACTTGGAACAATGCAGTCAGAGGTGAACAAGTTTTGGAAGAGCTGGAGCCAACTCGCTGGTCCTAACCTGTTTATAAGGAGCAAGTGGCACACCACTCATAGAAAATGTTACTGCCGGAGACATTGTCTGGTTAAGTGACCAAAATACACTGAGGGGCCAATTCAAGCTGGGCAGAGTCGTCAGCTCCAACCCAGACTGCAAAGGCATCGTGAGAGACGTGAATGTACGGGTCTTCCCAAATTACTCCATTCCTCTGACAAGGGCTTTGAAGGGAAGAACAAGGCGTTTCACTCAGGGGAAGGAGAGGATCCAAGCCACGATTGTTCACAGGGACGTTAGGCGGCTGGTTGTCTTACTTCCAGTAGAAGAACAAGACAGAAATGCGTCAGGAGACCAAGTTCAAACATAGACTTCAAAGTTTGACTTTAAAGTGTCGATCTTCCAAGTGGTTCCATTGGAAGATCGAGTGGGAGGTGTCAAGTCAAACTGGAATGAAAGGGCAGGTGCAGAGATTAGCTAAATTGAAATCACAAGACAGTGATTAAAGTGGGCGGAACCCCAGCCTGTCTGGCTCTGCCCGGGCTTTTTTAAAGGGGCACACAGCACCAGAAGCCAGGGATAGCTAGAAGAGGCAAGCAGGACTGATTTTCTACAGACCCGATTGGCAGCCGGTTTTTCACCTGATAAAGACTAAACAACTGCTAAAGGCTAAACCACTGAAAAGTCTAAAACTGCCAAAATAAAAGGTGGAAAAGAAGTGTTTGGTCTGAGTGAATCCAGTTCATCATTTCGGGGTAGATAAATCAAATCCCTTTCAAGCGGGGAAACTGCAAAACATTAAAAGACTTGACACCTAATGTTCCTAATTTGGCCGAGGCACTTCACTGTCCGTGTGTAGGAAGAAACTGCAGATGCTGGTTTACACCGACGATAGACACAAACATGCTGGAGTAACTCAGAGGGACAGGCATCGCATCTGGAGAGAAGGAATGGGTGATGTTTCGGGTCGGTACCCTTCTTCAGACTCCCCGCTCATTCTTCCCTCGTCGATGTGAACTTGTGGGGGTGCGAGGAATCAGGCGTCACTGGGTAAGGGGAAGAGAGGTTTTACTGCTGAATTATGTGCAACTGAAGCATGAAGTGGGGGTAAGGTCCGTTTAAACCACGGGAGACTGCATCTTTGGAGGGAAATCATAAAATGTATAGGGATGTTTCGGGTTGGGACCCTAAAGGTTGACTACCTGTTTTGCAGATGCCGTTCCTAGCCCCCCCCCCTCCCCCCTCACTCCTCCTCACCCATAGTCTTTGCCTTCTCCCAATTCCACCATCCCTCGCCCCCCCCCCCCCCCCCCCCCCCAAACCTGTCCTCGCCTGAACTGCTGAAGATAACCGAGTGCTTTAAATGCGAATCCCGGACTGCAGCAACAACACACGCCCTGAGCGGGAGAGGAACTTGGTAACTCAAGAGCAAACGGGAGGGGAACTTGGTAACTCTGGAGACGATCTCGGAACATCGCAGATTACCATACCCGTGGGAACTCGCCACAAACACTTGCACATCAACTTGGACACAACCACGAGTCTGTCACTCTGGGTCACTCGTGGGTCAACTCGCACCGTGAGACAGGGCCTTAAGGCAGCAACTCTATCGCTGGGCCACCAAGAATTTGCCCAAGAATTTCCCAGAAAGAAAAAAGTGCTTATGAGTTGAAGGCTGGAAAAGACCTACTTGCTTGTGGGTCGTAGACTAGTTTAACGCTCATACTCGACGGTAACGTTTCAGGTGACTTCATGCTGAAGCCAATGCTTGTTTACTGCATAGAAACACCATGAGGCGATTATCAACAACGCATCTACCTTCCAAGGCAAATGCGTTTGGAAAGCAAGCAAAAAGTTATGGGTGACAACCGACATTTTCACACAGCGAGGACACAAAGTGGCGGAATAATTCAGCAGGTCAGACGGCAATCTGAGGAAGGACATTATTGCCATAGAGGGAGTGCGGAGAAGGTTCACCAGACTGATTCCTGGGATGTCAGGACTGTCTTATGAACAAACACTGCAGAGACTCGGTTTATACTCTCTAGAATTTAGGAGATTGAGAGGGGATCTTATAGAAACTTACAAATTTCTTAAGGGGTTGGACAGGCTAGATGCAGGAAGATTGTTCCCAATGTTGGGGAGGTCCAGGACAAGGGGTCACAGCTTAAAGGGCCTGTCCCACCAGCATGCAACTCTATGCGATGAACGCGATCAAACTATAAGCAGGGGCCGTGCGGAGGTCGGGTGATCCTCTGTACAGGGCCGTTCCCACCAGCATGCGCCTGCATGCAGTAAGCACGACCAAACCGGCAGTAGGGGCCGTGCGGAGGTCGGGTGAGTGGCACAACGCGGCGCAAAGTGAGGGGAACTTGGAGCGAAGTCGAAGGTAAGTTCGCCAGGACAGAGAGGGGCACACAGAGAGGGGCACACAGAGAGGGGCACCAAGGCACACACACACAGGGACACGGAGCCATACACATAGAGGGTCACGGAGGCACTTACAAATAGGTTCACGGAGGCACGATGTCTGGGCAGTGTGTAAATGTCGAGGCGACTGCGAGCCGACAAGCCGTTGCTGCGCGGAATTTTTGGACATTGTCAGTTTTTCGGAGCCCCGCGTGGTGTCGGGACGAACTCCGCACAATTCCGCACGGCTCCGGCGATCGAAGTGGGACCGGCCCCGCGACCCCGGACGGCTCAAGCGACCACGTTAGGTCGCGCTAATCGAATAGAGTTGCATGCTCGTGGGACAGGCCCTTAAGGATAAGGGGGAAATCCTTTAGGACCGAGATGAGAAGGACTTTTTTCACACCGAGAGTTAAGGGTCTCTGGAACTCTCTGCCACAGAGGGTAGTTGAGGCCAGTTCATTGGCTATATTTAAGAGGGAGTTAGATGTGGCCCTTGTGGCTAAAGGGATCAGAGGGTATGGAGAGAAGGCAGGTGCGGGATACTGAGTTGGATGATCAGCCATGATCATATTGAATGGCGGTGCAGGCTCAAAGGGCCGAATGGCCTACTCCTGCACCTAATTTCTATGTTTCTATGTTTCTATCTCTGGTGAACATGGGTAGGTGACATTTTGGGTGGAGAGCCTTCTTCAAACTGATTGTTGGGGGGGGGGGGGGGGGGGATGGTGGATGAAGAAGAAAGCTAGGAGCTGGACAAAGCAAGGCAGGAAACAGGTCGATGCAGGGTATAGGAAGATGGATGGAACAAAGAGGCGGCACGGTGGAGTTGTTGCCTTTCAGCACCAGAGAAACAGTCCGATCCTGACTACGGGCGCTGCCAGTACGGAGTTTGTATGTTCTCCCTGTAACTGCGTGGGTTTTCTCCGGGTGCTCCGGTTTCCACCCTCATCCTGACAAAAGTGCAAATTTGCCGGTTAATTGCTTTCTCCAAATTGGCCCTTAGTGTGCGTCTAGGATTGAACTAGAGTACGGATGATCGCTGGTCGGCATGGTCTGGGTGGGCCGATTGGCCTGTTTCCACGTTGTACCTCTAAATTAAAACTATCCATGTTCTCCAGTGATGCAGCCTGACCCGCTGAGTTACTCCAGCACATTGTGACCTTATTCTGTGCTGGGGTATTCATGTACCCGCCATCTCAACCTGCGCCCTGATTACAGCCTTGTAATCTCTCCAAACTCTCCTCCCTAGTTTACGTTCTGGCCAATTGCTCTGTGTGGGTTTTTAAAAATCTGTTACATATTTATTCGAGAGATGGTTTTGGCAAGTTCGCCTGTAATGGCTGGAAGCATTAAACTATGATGAGGGATGCTGTGAATGCACAATAATTACCTACTGCGATGCAAGGATAATAATCAGTCACAGATGATTTCTCAGAGCTGCACAGTAAGTGTTGCATACCAATGTGTGGGAAGCAAGTGTAGATACTGGTTTAAACCGAAGATAGACACAAAATGCTGGAGTAACTGAGGCAGGCAGCACCTCTGGAGAGAAGGAGTGGGTGACATTTCTGGTCGAGCCCTTCTTCAGACTGAGCGTCAGGGTAGAGGGAAACGAGAGATATAGACAGTTTTGTTTGGAGATACAGCGCGGGAACAGGCCCTTTGGCCCACCGAGTCCGCGATCTCCACGCACCAACACTATCCTACACACACTAGGGGTAATCTACTCATAGACCAAGCCAATTAACTAGCAAACCCATACGTCTTTGGAGCGTGAGAGGAAACCGAAGATCTCAGAAGAAAACCCACGCGGTCACGGGGTGAACGTACAAACTCCGTACAGACAGCACCCGTAGTCGGGATCGAACCCGGGTCTCCAGCGCAGCTAGCGCTGTAAGGCAGCAACTCTACCGCTGTGCCATCGTACCGCCCGTGATGCAGAGAGATATAGAACAAATGAATGAAAGATATGCAAAGAAGTAACGGTGGTCATCGTTTATCAAAAGTAACGGCTATCATCATTTAATATCGTTACATTTTTGCATTTCTTTCAATCATTTGATCGATATCGCTCTACATCACTGTCTATATCTCTCGTTTCTCTTTCTGCTCAGTCTGAAGAAGGGTCTCGACCCGAAATGTCACCCATTCTTTCTCTCCAGAGACAGCACCGGTAGTCAGGATCGAACCTGGGTCTCTGGCGCTGTGAGGCAGCGACTCTACCGCTGCGCCATCGTTCAGGAAAAGTTTCACTGCACGTTGGCACAACCATACTAACGTCCACCTGTGTAAGGATAGTAGATTACAATGAGCCAGTGCACAAGAGTCGCTATGTTGCTTGCTCCACCCATTAACCTTCAAGTTCAGCCCTGTTAGAAATGTAATATTTAACTTGGCCATTTAATTGAATTGAATTGAATTGAATTACCGTTATTGTCATTCAGAGCTTTCGGTCTGAACGAAATTTCGTGCCTGCAGTCATACATTATATTAAAAATAACAAAACCACATAATAAACACAAATTTAACATCCACCACAGTGAGTTCACCAAACACCTCCTCACTGTGGTGGAAGGCAAAAGTCTTAGAGTCTCTGTCTTCTTCCCTCCATGTTCTCCCTCTGCGCTGAGGAGATCCAGGCCTCCGATGTTGCCGTCCACCAGGCCCACGGCCGAGCCTCCGAAACCGGGCCGCCGCCACCGCCGTCGCCGGATCGCCGGAACACCGCCACAGGGCCCGCCGCCGGAACGCTGGAGCACCGCAGCTCCAAAAGCCAGCTCGCCGCTGGAGCACCGCAGCCCCGAAAGCCAGGTCTGTGGTCCTGATGGCGGCACTGGGCTGTGGTCGGCCTGGCCTTACGATGTTTTCGATTTCCTCCAACTAATGATGGCACGGTGGCACAGTGGCACAGCTGCTGCCTTGCAGCGGCAGAGACCCGGGTTCCATCCTGACCAGGGGTGCTGTCTGTACAGAGTTTGCAGTTTCTCCCTGTGACCTGTGCGGTTTTTCTTCCGGATGCTCCGGTTTCTTCCCACACTCCAAAGATCGTGCAGGTTTGTAGGTTACTTGACTTGGTAAAATTCTAAATTGTCCCTAGTGTGTAGGATAGAGCTAGTGTACGGGTTGATCGCTGATCACAGGGAGAACTGGACCAGCATACAACGTGCAGACTCCACACAGACAGCACTGGTGGTCAGGATGGTACCCGGGTCTCTAGCGCTGTAAGGTAGCAAAGCTGCACCACTGTGCCACCATAAACATAGAAACATAGAAACATAGAAAATAGGTGCAGGAGTAGGCCATTCGGCCCTTCGAGCCTGCACCGCCATTCAATGTGATCATGGCTGATCATCCAACTCAGTATCCTGTGCCTGCCTTCTCTCCATACCCCCTGATCCCTTTAGCCACAAGGGCCACATCTAACTCCCTCTTAAATATAGCCAATCAACTGGCCTCAACTATCTTCTGTGGCAGAGAATTCCACAGACTCACCACTCTCTGTGTGAAAAATGTTTTTCTCATCTCGGTCCTAAAAGACTTCCCCCTTATCCTTAAACTGTGACCCCTTGTTCTGGACTTCCCCAACATCGGGAAGAAGGGTCTTGACCCCAAACGTCACCCATTCCTTCTGTCCAGAGATGCTGCCTGTCCCGCTGAGTTACTCTAGCAATTTGTGTCTATATGTGTGTGCATATTTAGTACGTAGGTTGCAGGCTAAAAATCAAGAGAAGTGGATGGTCGCACTCTAGTGGTTACTTAGGGAAGGGCAGAATATGTTGCACACTTGGAAACAGCTCAGTATGAAATAATCAGAAAGATTAAGTACAAGACAGATGAGATGGAAAAAAACATTTACACATGAATATTGCATTCTAACAATCCCAGTGAAAAGACTTTGACACAAAACACTTTAGATACACCACAGATAGACAAAAATGCAGGAGAAACTCAGCGGGTGAGGCAGCATCCATGCAGCAAAGGAATAGGTGACATTTCAGGTCGAGACCCTTCTTCAGACTGATACCCCACAGCATCAGGCCTTCAGCCCACCGTGTCCGCGCTGACCAGCGATCGCCCAGCGGTGGACTAGCACTATCCTATGGACAATTTGCAATTTTACTGAAGCCAATTAATTAACAAACCCGTAAGTCTTTGGAGAAAGGGGAATAAACCGGAGCACCCAGAGAAAACCCACGCGGTCAGAAAGAGAACGTACTAACTCTGTACAGCTCCCATGGTCAGGATCGAACCCGGGTCTCTGGCGCTGGAAGGCACCAACTCTACCGCTGCGCCACCGTGTCGCCCCGCTCTCTGCAACCTTACAAAGCTGCAACAGCAATAGTATTTAACACAGCATAATGTGTTTCATTTAATATTATTGTCACATGTATCAAGGTGCAGAGAAAAGCTTTTGTTTGCATGTTATTCAGTCAAAGGAAAGACTGAAGAAGGGTCTCGACCCCCAAAAACGTCACCCATTCCTTCTGTCCAGAGATGCTGCCGGTCCCGCTGAGTTACTCCAGCTTTTTGTGTCTGCCACATCAATACAGTCAAGCCATCCACAGTGCAAGGATAAAGGAACAACATTTAGTGTAAAATAGTGACCGTGCAACTATAGATGCCAAGTTAATTCTGGAGACAATGTGAAGATATTATTGTTGTTATTGTAGATAATATATTATGTCGAGTTGCTCCAGCACTTTGTGTCTAACATAAGATACCAGCATCTGCAATTCATTGTGTGTCTCTAAGGAAAATGAAAGGTCAGTCATGTAAAAACACGTGGTAACACGCACAGTAACCACAGGCTCATTTTTAAACGTGTAGCCAATTTAGTTCACGTGCATTCTGAATAGAGCTGTTTCAGGAAGTGAATAAATGCTCCCAATGTATTGTGGTACCCACAGAAAGATGATGACAACAGGTTTACGCCACGGTGGCACAGCGGCAGAGTCGCTGCTTCACAGCACCAGGGACCCGGGTTCGATCCTGACTACGGGTGCTGTCTGCGCGGAGTTTGCACGTTCTCCCCATTATGTGCGTGGGTTTTTTTCCGGGTGCTCCTGTTTCCTCCCACAATCCAAAGACGTTTAGGGTTTGTAGGCAAATTGGCTTCTGTTAATTGTAAATTGTCCCTAGTGCGTGTAGGATAGCATGGCGGTGACCGCTGGTCGGCGCGGACTCGATGGGCCGAAGGGCCTGTTTTTGCACCATATCCCTAAACTAAACTAAATGTAGGTCGGTACACAATGGAATACATTCATCAGTATCTACTATCGTGCATTTATTGATTAGTACAGTTGTCAGAGGTTATGGGGAGAAGGCAGGAGAATGAGTTAGGAGGGAGTGGTAGATCAGCCACGATGGGCCGAATGGCCTAATTCTACTCCTTGTGGCCTTAATATCAGAGAAACAGACAAATATATTTTTCGTGTCTCTTTTGGGGGATCAAAGGGAATGATCTCTTGACTTCACATTGCATGTAGCCACGATCCAAGGATAGGAAAGACAGACACAAAATGCTGGAATAACTCAGCGGGCCAGGCGGCATCTCTGGAGTAAATGGAGAGGTGGCATTTTGGGTCCAGACCCTTCTTCAGACTGATCATAGTGGGCAGAGTGGGGGGGAAGAAACTGGAGGCAAGAAAAGGCAGGACAACCAGGGTCGGCAAGGATGCAAGGAGGTTCCATGATAAGCTGATTGTTGGACAGAGACAGGCGCGAGCCCAAGAAGGGTCTATAGTTGCAAATTGTGGAGCTGGTTAACCTACCTTTAGTGAGAGAGGGGGGTGGATGGGTGTGGGGAGGAGGGGGAAGGGGAAGACCCTAAAAGTTGCCCATCCATTTTCTCCAGAGATGCTGAATTATCCGCTGAGTTACTCCAGCATTTTGTGTCTAACTTTGGTAAAAAAAAAACAGCTACAGTTCCTTTTTAATACAACAGTAACATTTTTCTTTCCTTTTAAAATGAAAGAAAGTTGAGCTGTGTTAGTGATAGAGACACCATCAGTCTTCTTCTTTCGTGTGGCGTGCCCAGCCTAAAGTTGTAGGCCAACTTGTTCTATCTGACCTTCCGTTTGTGCACGTCGAGTTGATTGCATTAGTCGAAACAGGGCGGACCACGTGAAGGTTGCAATCTCCCACCCCCACACCGTCAGTAAGTATTGTAAATTGTCCCTAGTGTGTGCAGGATAGTGTGGCGGGGTTCGCTGGTTGGCACGGATTAGGTGGGCCGAAGGGCCTGTTTCCGCTCTGTATCCCTAAACCAGTCTGAAGAAGGGTCTCGACCCGAAACGTCGCCTATCTCCTTCGCTCCTTAGATGCTGCTGCACCCGCTGAGTTTCTCCAGCTTTTTGTGTAACCCTAAACTAAATATAGGACTGGACACAATGGAATAAGATATCAGAGAAACAGATTTGTTATAAATATACGGACAGAAAATACTAGGGATAGTTATCAGGCCAGGTAGCATCTGTGGAGAGAGAAACGTGATCAATGCTTTGGGTCGATGGCCTTTCATCATAAATGGCCCTTTAAGGGCGGCACAGTGACACAGTTGGCAGAGTTGCTGCCGCCTCACAGCTCCGGAGAACCGGGTTCGATCCTGACTGCAGGTCCTGTCTGTGTGGAGTTTTTACGTTCTCCCTCTGACCTGCGTGGTTTTTATCCGGATGCTCCGGTTTCCTCCCACACTCCAAAGATGTAGAGGTTTGCAGGATGATTGGTTTCTGTACATTGTCCCTAGTGTGTGGGATAGTGCTCGTGTACGGGGTGATCGCTGTTCAGTACGGACATGGTGGGCCGAAGGGTCTGTTTCCGCGCTATATCTCGAAACGACGGCGCGACGGTGGAGATTTGCCGCCTGACAGCGCCAGAGAGCCGGGTTTGATCCTGACTACGGGAGCTGTCTGTACGGAGTTTGTACGTTCTCCCCGTGACCGCGTGGTTTTCCTCTGGGGTGCTCCGGTTTCCTTCCAAAGACATACAGGTTTGCAGGTGAGGTAACATCGTAAAACTGACCCTAGTGTGTAGGACAGTGCTAGTGTACGGGGTGATCGCTGGTTGGCGCGGACACAGTGGGCCGAAGGGCCTGTATCCACGCTCTCTCTCTAAAGTCTATACTACACTAAACAATACTGTGTGCAACCTTGACTTCTAATCTTTGTTTCCAAATTCAAATGCTAACAAACATGCTTAATTTGCAGCAATTAGTGATACGGAGGCACAAACACATCGTGCTCGAGTCATTATGCCTGCATTCATTGATAGCTTCCTCACGCTGTCTACGGAGCTGAGGTACATTTAAATTGTCTGGGGCTGAACTTTAACCAGGGGCTCTGTTTTTTCTTAATTCCTGTGATTTCTTGACTTTTATAAATCAGTAAAATAAACACATGATTTTTGGTGGCATGGTGGCGCAGCGGTAGAGTTGCAGTGTTACTGCGCCAGAGACCAGGGTTCGATCCGGACTACGGGTGCTGTTTGTACGGAGTTTGCACGTTCTCCCACACTCCAAAGGACCACAGGATTGTAGGTTAATTGGCTTGGTATAAATGTAAATTGTCCATGGTGCGTGTAGGATAGTCTAAGTGTACGGGGATCGCTGGACAGTACGGACTCTCTGGGCCGAAGGGCCTGTTTCATCGAGGTATCTCTAAACTAAGCTAAACTGTGTAGGATGGTACTGGAGGTGCTGGTTAAAAGCAAAGATAGACACAAAAAACTGGAGTAACTCAGTGGGGCAGGCAACGTCAGAGATAGACACAAAATGCTGGTGTAACTCAGCGGGTCGGGCAGCATCTCTGGAGAGAAGGAATATGTGACATTTCGGGTCGAGAACCTTCCTCAGACTGAGAGTCAGGGGAGAGGGAAACTAGAGGTATGAATAGGTTCAAATCAGAACGAATTAAAAGAGTGAGGGTCACAACCTAGTTCATCGAATTTTGCCATAAGGGACAAAGGGATCACATCCCATTCCGTGACACTGTACTGGCAGGGATCTTGACTGTGAGTTGGGACAATAATCTGGATAATCTTGTGAGGAATAGTTTGACCATCTTCGATGCTTATCTGAACCCTGTTACAATAGGCAATAAGTCCATTGTAGGCCATTCGGCCCTTCGAGCCAGCACCGCCATTCAATGTGATTATGGCTGATCATCCACAATTAGTACCCCGTTCCTGCCTTCTCCCCATATCCCTTAACTCCACTATCCCTAAAAGCTCTATCTAACTATCTCTTGAAAGTATCCAGAGAACCGGCCTCCACTGCTCTCTGAGGCAGATAATTCCACACACTCACAACTCTCTGTGTGAAAAAGTTTATCCTCATCTCCCGTTCTAATTGGCTTACCACTTATTCTTAAACTATGGCCCCTGGATCTGGACTCCCCCAACATTGGGAACATGTTTCCTGTCTCTAGTGTGTCCAAACCCTTAATAATCTTCTATGTTTCAATAAGATCCCATCTCATCCTTCTTTCCAGAGTATACAAGCCCTGCCGCTCCAATCTATCAACATATGACAGTCACTTGTCTACCACCCACTGTGTCTGTGCCAACCAGTGATCCCTGTACACTAGAACCATCCTACACGCTAGGGGCAGTTTACAATTTTTACCAAAGCCAATGAACCTGTATATCTTTGGAGTGTGGGAGGTAACCGGAGCACAACCGAGAAATCCCACGCGGTCATGGGGAGAACGTACAAACTCCATACAGACAGTAGTCGGGATTGATTCTGGGTCTCTGGCGCTGTAAGGCAGCAACTCTACCGCTGTGCCACTAAAAACTTCCTTTGTTCATTATATGGTGCAGGACGAAGCAATTTACTCAGACCCAGATTAATTAGATTCTATTCCACTTAATTAATCAATCACATGCAATCTACCAATCGTAAAATCGTTGCGTTTTCTTTGTCTTCTAACCGAGGGTGAAAGGGGCATTATTAATATTGATGATGTTGACATTTCTAATGGTGGTGATTGCAGATTTTTGAGTGGCCATCCTGTCACATTTTCTAATTACGTGCACCTTGGCTCTTTGAATGATGATTTGCCAGGTATTTGCGCTGGAGATGTTATTCACTTCTTCACCAGGGCCATGAACAATGCTACTGCTGTGATTTTTCATGCCGACCCAATTGGACTGTTGAAGAAGGGCCCCCTCCGCATCTTTGCGCGGTGTTCCGACGAGGATATTGAGCCGTGGCCATCTTGGAGGGTGGACGAGAGGTCCAGGCGATGTTTGCACTGCCCCTCTGGTTGAGTTTCTGAACTGTGGTCATGTTGGGGGTTTGAGTGGTGACAGTGCAAGTGTTCTTGATGATGTTATTTGGGTTTCTGTCTGCCGAGTTTTTAATGAGGAAAATGTTGGGATTTTTAGTGGCAATTAACACCAGGTTGCGACCAGCAGTCGTTCTTGGCTTCTCACTGGCCACCATCAAAGGATTTGGGTGGGTTGTTCTTGCCTTCTGAGTAGACGTTAGCAGAGGGTTTCTTGAGATGAATCTCCAAGGGTTCCTATGGATGGTTGCTGACACTTTTCTGTTGATGTTTAACTTAAGGTTCCTCGCTACAGTTATCCAAGACCCATCAGCCTTCTCGATGGCAGGAGACCGGTGACATCTAGTGGGACTCACCGAGGAGTTGCTAGTAGAAGGATGAAGGGCTGAATGGCTCAAATCTTCGTTCCTAGCAGAAGCCTTAGTTGGCCCATCATTCGCGTACCTAAAGATTGCTGCTTCAGGGTACTTCGTAGCAGTGGCTGAAATATTTGCAGTGATGTTTGACCTGTGGTTGTTCATTAGTTTTTCCTTCAGCCTTTTTGCAGTAGTGCATAATTTCTCTCTGGTGAAACAGCCATGAAGGACCTTGAGATGTTTATACAGATTCAAAGTGCGGGATTGAAGCAAATCATTATTTCTGTCGGTAATCACAGATGGCAATTTAATTCTAGGCTTTTTAGTGGATATTACCCATTGTTTTAAAGGCATCGATCCTCTGGAACCCCGAGTTGTCGGACTGGAAATCTTGGCAACAATTCCCGTGGCTGTAAATTGTTCATAGCTCGGACGTAGCAAGGTTTTTACTTCAGCTATTAAAGGAATCAGGTACTTTTGGTGATGTGGTCTCCATCCAGGTTGGGCACAGAAAGATATCAGATCTTCTGGGTCAGATTCAATCCCAATTACTTCACACAGAGATGATTGGGTATCCTCATCAGCTGAAAGGAGTCCACAGAAAGAGTTAGTAATGATACAATGCGATAGAACTTTATTTGTCTGCCAAGTCATAAAAACACAAAATACATGAAACGTTCCTTCCTTCCTTCCTCTCTCCCTTCCTCCCTCCCTCCCTCGCTCCATCCATCCATCCATCAAGGGAAAGCAAGAAAGGCATGAGGGAGAAAAGAATTGGGATATTAACGGATAGCGTTGGATGAAACAGCTGGAGATAAGGGGGTGCAGAGCTGGAGATAAAGGGGTCCACAGCTGGAGATAAGGGGGCGCAGAGCTGGAGATAAGGGGGCGCAGAGCTGGAGATAAGGGGATGCACAGCAGATGGGGGAAACATGTTGAACATAAAACAGACTTAATATTAAAAATTCTTGCACCAAATGTGTTCCAAATGTTGCCCATCCCGACCAACACCTGCGTCGAATTGGTCTCGTTCCTTCAAGGATCTGATCTTGCGTGATAATTTCAGAACTCCAATCTGGGGTGAGTAAAAGATTGCAGCCATAAATGCTGTGAGAAACAAAGAATCGCAGATGCCAGTTTACAAAATAAGTCACAAAGTGCTGGAGTAGCTCGGTGGATCAGGCTGCACCTCAGGAGAACAGATAGGTGGCGTTTCTGAAGAAGGGTACCGATTTGTACCATTCGTAGGTGGAGCCGTCGAGTATGGCCGCCCTGCCAGCAGCTGTTAGTCTTTTCATTCTTTTTTAAATTTTTAGTTAGTTAAAGTGTTTGTATTTGGAGGTATTTAAGTCTTTTTATGTAGAGGGTGGTGGGGGGGGAAGGGGGAAAGTATTTTTCTCAGTCCCTACCTGGTCGGAGATGCGGCTTTTCTCCGGGCCGTATCTTTGCCCCTTCCTCGCGGCCTACCGGCAGTCTGGAGCGCCGTTTCCTGCCGGGATTGGCCAGGGCTTCAGCTTCGGCGCCGGTACACAGCGCTGGGGCGCCATCGCGGAGCGGGCGATGCCTTGCCCGTGTCGCCGTGTGGTGAAGCTCCGGAGGGCTGGGACCGCTGACTGCAACATCGCGGAGCTGTGGTCTGCGGTCTGCGGAGCTTCCAGCCGCGGGCGGGCAGCGCTGAGTTTTAAAAACCGCGGAGCCTGGGATCTCAAGACGAGATCGCCAGAGTCGGAGCTCCGACCAGCGTGGCCTGTGGACTACGGGAGCTGCAAACTTCGGGCAGGAAGCGGCCGCTCCAGACACTCTGGGCCGCTGAGAGTGTTCACCCGTCGCCAGAACTCCATCATCCGGCGAGTGGGCCTGAAGCATCGGGCTGTCGTAGCAGCAGCTGCAGGGGCCTCAATAGGCCCGACTATGGGTGAACTGGGGATGGGACTGGATTTTTCTGCCTTCCCCCACAGTGGGAACCATTGTGGGGGGATGTTTTTTATGTTTTTTGTTAAATACTCTAGTGTTGTGTATTATCTTTATTCATGTGCTGCATTGGCAAGTCAAATTTCACTACACCAATTGGTGTATGTGATAATAAATGTCCTTTGTCTTTGTCCTTTGATTCGAAATGTTACCTAGCCATGGTCTCCAGAGATACTACCTGATGAGCTGAATTATTCCAACGTTTTGTGTCCTTGAGAACCATGCGCCCATGCCTCTGGAGTGGACAGAGGTCCCCTGTAATCAGAGGAAGGCGTGTACTCTCCCATTAACTACCCATCTCCCTGCCCCTTGCACGGAAGAGTCTACATACTAGGTAGACACAAAATGCTGGAGTAACTCAGCGCGTGAGGCAGCATCCATGGAGAGAAGGAATTGGCGATGTTTCAGGTCGAGACCCTTCTTCAGACTACATACTCTTAGCCAAGCCGCCATCACATAACCCACGAAACTGGAGTGGAAGCAAGTCTTACTTGATTCCTGCGTAGGAATAATAATTTGGAGGATGGAGGTTGGGATTCACAAGTGCTGGTGTTGGCATTGTGCCTTGGCTATGCCCCTGTCCCACTTAGGAAACCTGAATGGAAACCTCTGGATACTTTGCGCCCCACCCAAGGTCTCCGTGCAGTTTTTGTCAGTCTCCCTAATGGTCGAAAGTGGTTTCCGCTTCTTCTATGTTCCGGCGGTTATTTCAAAAAATCCAAAACCCAACGCGACTAAAAATAGGTTGCCGTTTTAAAAATCGGTCATTTTTTAGTCAAAGCCGGTTGTGATGCTAGTTGAAGGTGGTGGCCGGAGGTTGCAGGTAGTGGAAGGTAAGGCCTCCCTGGTGGAATAAAACTGGATGAGAAAAACGTCTGGGTGAAAAAAACCTCCGGGACCCTCCGGGAACCGCACGGAAACCTTGTGTGGGGCGCAAAGTCTCCAGAGGTTTCCGTTCAGGTTTTCCAAGTGGGACAGGGGCATTAGAGTCATGTACTGGGGGTTGAATGGAGGCATTCGGAAATAGAACATATAACCATATAACAATTACAGCACGGAAACAGGCCTTCTCGGCCCTTCCTGTCCGTGCCGACCATTTATTTTCCCCTAGTCCCATCTACCTGCACTCAGACCATACCCCTCCATTCCCTTCCAGTCCATATACCTATCCACATCATGAGGGATCTGGGTCACATTTAAAATGGACCTACTGGATAGGGTTCCAATCAAAACGTCACATTATTTTTCTCCAGAAGTGCTGCCTGCCCTTTGAGTTACTCCAGCATTTTGTGTCTATCACAGGCATAAACCAGCATCTGCAGTGCCTTCCTACACATTTTTTTCTGCTCCACCTCAAACCTTGCTCCCCATGTTAGTTAGTTAGTTATTCACTTAGTTAGTTTAGTGTCATGTGCACCGTGGCAGAGTGAAAAGCTTTTGTTGCGTGCAAACCAGTCAGCGGAAAGACAATACATGATTACTATCGAGCCATCCACAGTGTACAGATACATGATAAGGGAATAACGTTTAGTGCAAGATAACGTCCAATAGAATCCAATCAAAGATCGTCCGAGGGTATGCAATGCATTCAGGACTGCTCTCTGGTTGTTGGTAGGATGGTTCAGTTGGTATAACAGCTGGGAAGAAACTGTCCCTGAATCTGGAATTGTGCATTTACACACCTGTAGCTTTTGCCTGATGGGAGAGGGGAGAAGAGGGAGTCGCCGGAATACGACTTGTCCTTGATTATGCTGCTGGCCTTGCGTGTGAGCGTGGGATGGTTTGGGTGATGGTCTGTTCCACATATCCACAATTCTTTGCATTTCGTCTGCCGATCTGCAATATCACGCTCCGGTAGCTGAGAATTGCTTTGGCACATCCCCCATTAAATTCACCTAAGGGTTATCTTAGAGCGGTTATGCCTAAGAAATTACGACGTTTTGGAAAAGCCTGCATGGCCTTTCCATCTACAAACAATTCAGAATGTAATGAGAGGTCCAGAAATAGGATCTAGTCATGCATTGAACTCCACCGAGTTCAATTCCATTGATTGTGGATGCCAACAAGATCAATAAGCTCATCAGGAAGGCTGGCTCCATCCTGGGGGGGGAGTTGGATTCATGGGAGATGCTCTTGGAGGGGAAGATGTTCCTCAAACTGCGGAGCATCCTGGACAATACAGCTCACCCAGTCCATGACACACACACACTGGTCAACCTGAGGAGGACCTTCAGCACCAGACTGGTTCCACCAAGATGCAGCACAGAACGCCACAGGAGACCCTTTTTCCCTGTGGCTATCAAACTGTTCAACTCCTCCCCTTCTGTCGTAGGGTAGACCGACTCCCCTCTCTTCTCCTACCCCCCCTTCCCCAATCTTTGCACAACCCCAATCCTTTTGCACTCGTCATTTTAATTTCATGTTTCATGTATCTTGTGTTTTATGACTGCTGGCAGATCAATTTACCTCCTGGGATAAGTAAAGTTCTATTGTATCATATCGTATCATAATGCACTGTACACACGGAAGTGTATCACACACAGTAACAACCCAGAAAGAAAATTGTTGACCTGGAACTCCTCATCCTAAGTCCCAAACCTCCGTACAAAATTCAGGCACAAAGTGAACACAAACGCATAGGAGAAGTAGCCATTGGCTTTCTGGTGGACCAGTGTGTAGGATGGTCTTTGGGTTTCTCATGGGCGGCTGGGAGGAAATAGTCCTTCGAGTCTCTGCTTTGAATGGAAAGTGTAAGCATGTAGGCTCAGTCTTCCTCCCCCCCACCAACAAATGAGCAGTTTTGCCGAGCGTTTCTGCCCTGACCCACACACCAAGAGTAGCACATGAACCATGGCGGTCCGTACATTCGAGTCTGAGATGGGTGAATGAGAGGGAGGGAGGGTCAGGATAAAATGAATGGGAGGAAATAACAAGCAGTAAATGAAAGATGGACACAAAGTGCTGGAGTAACTCAGCGGGTCAGGCAGCGTCTCTGGAGAAATAGGATGTGTGACGTTTTGGGTAGGAACCCTTCTGCAGACTGAAGAACCAGGGGTCTGAAGAAGGGTCTCGACTCGACACGTCACCCATCCTTTTTCTCCAGAAATGCTCCCTGAACTGCTGAGGTTATTCCAGCACTTTGTGTCTATCCTCGGTACAAACCAGCATCTGTAGTTCCTTCCGACGCAAGCAGAAATTGGAATTTAGAAGCAAAAGCACAAACAACAGAGCAATTATTTGACAACTAGCTTAGATATATAGAAAATAGGTGCAGGAGTAGGCCATTCGGCCCTTCGACCCAGAGCCGCCATTCAATGTGATCTTGGCTGATCATCCACAATCAGTACCCCGTTCCTGCCTTCTCCCCATATCCCTTGATGCCGCTAAGAGTTCTTTCTATTCGACTCCATGCGATGAGCGCGAACAAATAGAAGCAGGGGCCGCGCGGAGGTCGGGTGATCTCCTGTACAGGGCCGTTCCCACCAGAATGCGCCTGCATGCAGCAAGCGCAACCAAACTGGCAGCGAGGGCCACGCAGAGGTCGGGTGAGTGGCGCAACGCGGCGCAAAGTGAGGCGAACTTGGAGCGAAGTCTTAAGGTAAGTTCGCCAGGACAGAGAGGGGCACACAGAGAGGGGCACAGAGGCACATGGAGCCACACACATAGAGGGTCATGGAGGCACCTACAGATAGGTTCATGGAGGCACGATGTCGAGGCCGTGTGTAATGCGTCGAGGCGACTGCGAGCCGACAAGCCGTTGCCGCGCGGATTTTTTGAACATAGTTTTTCGGAGCCCTGTACTCGGGACGAACTCCGCACAATTGCGCACGGCTCCGGCGATCGAAGTGGGACCGGCACTGCGACGCCGGACGGCTCAAGTGACCACGTTAGGTCGCGCTCATCGCATGGAGTTGCATGCTTGTAGGACAGGCCCTTAACTCTCTTTTCAATGCATCCAGTAAATTGGCTTCCACTGCCTTCTGAGGCAGAGAATTCCACAAATTCATAACTCAAAGCTGGTAGCGGACTCCCTCAACATCAAAATGTTATATGTTTCTATAAGATCCCCTCTCATCCTTCGAAATTCGAGTGAATACAAGCCCAGTCGCTCCATTCTTTCATCATATGTCAGTCCCGCCATCCCGGGAATTAACCTGGTGAACCTACGCTGCACTCCCTCAATAGCGAGAATGGCCTTCCTCAAATCAGGGGACCAAAACTGCTCACAATACTCCAGGTGTGGTCTCAGCGGGGCCCTGTACAACTGCAGAAGGACCTCTTTGCTCCTATACTCAAATCCTCTCGTTTTGCAGGCCAACATGGCATTAGCTATCTTCACTGCCAGCTGTACCTGCATGCTTGCTGCTGCTTCTAACATCCCATTGAACATCTCAAATTCAAACATTTGACATTGCACAGAGTGCTAAGAGATTTTTAAACCAGTTTCATGTTATTAATTATGCTAGATGCTTTGACATAACTTAGTACATATCTAAATGGTAAAACTCACCAAGAGGAAATCAGAGGAGCTTCAGAATGAGGATCACAGTCAGAACACGTGATTTATAGAGAATATAGATCCTCCCCTTAAAAGCTGATTGTACTTTGCAACCAACCACACATCAGGAAATATCCACTAAACCTAATGTAGACACTTTGAAGATGATGCTGTATGTGGAATGGATATTGGCCTGACAGCAAAGTTCACTGATCACAAGCAGCATGAACAGGATGTCTCTGAATCGGTATTTGGAACATTCTTTGGAGGAGGAATGTCGGTGAGGTTTATCCAGCTGACTTTACAACAAAGAGTAAAAAGACAAAGTGGTGGAGTAACACAGCAGGTCGGGCATATGTATATCCCTGGAGAACATGGAGAGGCGATGACTTGGGTCAGGATCCATCTTCAAACCCAGGTGTCTGCGGAAGGTTTTCTGACTTGAAATGTGTGAGGAAACTGGAGTTGCTGGAGGAAACCCACGTGGTCACAGGGAGAACATGCAAACTTCACACAGACAGCAGCAGAGAAGCTTATTTTCATTCAAGACTCCAGCATCTGTAGTCTCCTGTGTTTCCAAGAACTAGTTTAGTTTAGAGATACAGTGCTGAAACAGGCCTATCGGCCCACCGAGTCCGTGCCGACCAGTGATTACCCACACATTGACACTACCCTACACCCACCAGGGGCAATTTTACATTTTATACTAAGCCAATTAACCTACAAACCTGTATGGTCTTTGGAATGTGGGAGGAAACCGAAAATCTCGGAGAAAACCCATGCGGACACAGGGAGAACGTACAAACTCAGTAAAGACAGCACACGTAGTTAGGATTGAACCCGGGTCTCTGGCGCTGTAGGGAGGTAGCTTTATCGCTGAGCCACGATGCCTGCTGTTTAATCACCAGTATGTATGCAGGTAACAAACAATTTTTGGACTTTGAGATGCTTGTGATGAGGAAAACGTCAATGAGATGCAAGACCTCTTGGTAAGAAATCTATGTTTATTAATTGTATTTACCTTCAAATGTAAAAATGCAATACCTATACATTTTTAAAAATTTACAACATGCAGATTCAAAAGGCACATAGAAGTTGCACTTTGAATTACTTGAAATATCCCAGCAGTACAAACAAAACCCTATTAAGAGAGAGCAGCTTTGGATTTAGAAGTTTGTAAATAAAGTACAAAAAGGAATAACTTCTTTACATGCATTTTTAGTTACAAAGTACATCGAATGTATGGAAAAAATACCGATTCTACTGTATCAAAAACATGTTTATTGCTTATAAATTATTAAAAATATATTGTCATATAAGATTTTAAAATAAAAATACTAATTGGTCTAACCAATTAAGCTGTGACTTGGAAGCATTATGTTGCACTGTGAGCAATATTGCAGTATTGTTACACTGAAGGAATATTAACACGGAATCTGCTTCAAAAGGCAATAATAAAACACCGTGATTCATATCAAGAGCAACCTACCTTTTGATTCATCGTCGGTATACAGATGGACAAATATTGCAATGATTTTTCGCCTCCAGAAGGACAAGATTAAGAATGCCTTCACATGCTAATGTGTAGCTAGCATAGTGTTCGATAGAGTTTAGAGATGCCGCATGGAAACAGGCCCTTCGGCCCACCCAGTCCACGCCAACCAACAATCACTCCCGCACGCTAGCACTATCCCACGCTCCAGGGATGATTTACAATGCGTTCAATTCTGGGCACCATTCGGAGGAAGGATGTTGTCCGGCTGCAAAGGGTACGGTGAAGATTTACGAAGATGTTGCCAGGACTCGAGGGTCTGAGCTATAGGGAGAGGTTGAGCAGATGGGGACTCGGGAGGATGAGGGGTGATCTTATAGGTGTATAAAATCATGAGAGGAATAAATCGAGGAGATGCACGGAAAGTTGGGGAAATCGAGAACCAGAGGACATAGGTTTAAGGAGAAGCGGGAAAAAACTTAATGGGAATCTGAGGGGTAACTTTTTCATTCAAAGGGTGGTGGGTTTATGGAACGAGCTGCCAGAGGTGGTAGGTGAGGGAGGGACAATCGCAATGTTTAAGAAACAATTAGACAGGTACATGGATATGACAGGTTTGGAGGGACATGGGTTAAACGCGGGCAGGTGGGGCTAGTTAAGATGGGACATGTGGGTTGGCGTGGGCAAGTTGGGCCGAAGGGCCTGTTTCCACGCCGTATGACTCTTTGACCCTAAGTTGTAAGATGGGGGGAGTAGGATTCCTGGCTGGTTATCTAATCCATAGCGGAAATTTCTGTCATGCAGACATCAATCAGATAACTTACAGGGGTCATTCCTGCTCAGTTACTCTGGTCTTACCCGACCAATGCATAGAGAGATGGGCGAATGAAGATTAAGGTCCGCCATTCTTGGATGAAATCTGCAGAGAATCAGTTAATTTCAGCACTGTCTTCAATATCCAGAAATGGAACTAAAAAGCTTTCCATTTGGTTTGGTGTTCACAAACAATAATGCAAATTTGGAACAATACAGAGTTTATGTACATCAATTCTTGCACGCGGAAATTGATAAAATCCTTTAAATAGACAAAGTGCTGGAGGAAATCCGCGGGTCAGGCGGCATCTCTGGAGAAAAGGAACAGGTGACGTTTCGGGTCGGAACCCTTCTTCAGACTGGTAAATATATAGTTTGTGACGACTCAAGTGGTATGGTCAATAAATCTTGGCAGCAGTTTTGTTTAAGGAAAAGATTACAAAAAAAATCAAATCTCAAAAAAAAACATATCAGAATTTGTTTCCTAAAAATAGCGATTAACACATATTCGTTACTTAGTACATAAGACAAAATAAATTGAATGCATATCTTTCAAAGGTCAAGAAGTTCTGATTTACAAGAGCAGGCAGTTCCTTTGAGCTTTTCCTACACCTCACACCCCACCCCCCCCGAAGTTACAGTAGAAATTATATCTAAAGCAGCAAATAATAAATGCATCTGATACACCTCAAGTAAATTTAAGTTGCGGCATTTGTCTAAATGTTAGATGTACGTGCTATTTACAGGCATTTGTCAGCTGAGTTTGTTGCATTTATGTCAATAATCATAAGGAATAGGAGTAGAATAAGGCCATTCGGCCCATCAAGTCTACTCCGCCATTCAAGCATGGCTGATCCATCTCTCCCTCCTAACCCCATTCTCCTGCCTTCTCCCCATAACCTCTGACACCTGCACTAACAAGAATCTGTCTCGGCCTTAAAAATATGCACTGACTTGGCCTCGACAGCCTTCTGTGGCAAAGAATTCCACAGATTCACCACCTCTGACTAAACAGATTTCTCCTCATCATCTTCCTAAAATAAACTCCTTTAATTCCGAGGCTGTGACCTCTAGTCCTAGACTCTCCCACTAGTGGAAACATTCTCTCCACATCCACTCTATCCAAGCCTTTCACTATTCTGTAGGTTTCAATGAGGTCCCTCCCCTCATTCTTCTAAACTCCAGCCAGTACAGGCCCAGTGCCGACAAACGCTCATCATAGGTTAGTTAACCTACTCATTCCTGGGATCATTCTTGTACATTTTTGTACACAAGCCCGCTTGGAAGAAATGCCAGCATTGAGTTTACTTTCTTTACTACCGATAGTAGAATAAATTGATATGATTCAGAGACGGAAAAGCTGCAATATTTAACAGCCTTGTTGTTATCAGAGCATTTGGTTACAGCACAGATTACTTAAATATCAGTATAACGATGGATACATTTCTTTCAAAAAATGCTAGCTACTACCATACACTCCAGGAAAGCTAGCTACTTTGAGGTGGAAAATCAAAGATCACAAATGTTTTAAACACTCGTTCAGAATTATCTTTCTTTTAAAATAATATGCATCAAACATGCACCTTTAGTTCACTGCTTGTTTGTTTAAATATATGTTTCTACTTACAGACGTAACATACACAAAATATATATACGGATGCAAGAAAATGCTAAATGCTATCTGCACTGTTGTTTAATTTCATAAGAAAATAAGATCATAACTAATAGGAGCAGAATTAGGCCATTCGGCCCATCAAGTCTACTCCGCCATTTAATCATGGCTGATCTATCTCTTCCTCCTAACCCCATTCTCCTGCCTTCTCCCCATAACCTCTGACACCCGTACTAATCAAGAATTTATCTATCTCTGTCTTACATATGTCTACTGACTGCCTCCACAGCCTTCTGTGGCAAAAGATTCCACAGATTTACTGCCCTCTGACTAAAGAAATTCCCCCTCTTCTCCTTCCTAAAAGAACGTCCTTTAATTCTGAGGACTAGAGGTCCTAGTCCTAGGGGTTATTTTCAAATTTAATTCTTATGATGTTAATTTAGTTCATGCACACTGGCCATATGTGAGACAAGGAAATAGTCAAAGACATTCAAAAGGTTTTCATAATCTATTTTGGAAAGTATTGTGCAAAGGCAATTAGAGAGGAATATTTTTGACAAACTCGGGAATAATTATTGAAAGATCTTCTACATAATGATGCGTAGGAAGGAACTGCATACGCCGGTTTACACCAAAAATAGACAAAATGCTGGAGTAACTCAGCGGGACAGACAGCATCTCTGGAAAGAAGGAATGGTTGATGTTTCGGGTCGAGACCCTTCTTCATACCCGTCTCCAGGTTGACCCGAAACGCCACCCATTCCTTCTCTCCAGAGATGCTGCCTGTCCTGCTGAGTTACTCCAGCATTCTGTGTCCATCTTCTCTACATAATGATAGTTGGCAAGAACGAGAGGAAGATAACATTGTGGGTTCACATGCTTCCAGTTTCAATACAGACATAGTTGTGCACTTTGTAGTGTTTCCTGTTGGACGTAGTTGACGAGATAAGCTGCAAGGCTAGCGAGTAACAGGGCAGGTTTCATCTAGTCTCAGTAGAGTTACGTTAAATGTGGAGTAATTAATATTAATTTTAAGTCAACTATGTGCAATTCCCAGTTATCAAAAATCCAGAATTATAATAGATGGCTTGTATTAAAATAACTTTTGTAAATTAACTTGAAGCAATCTGTAATTGTAAGGCATTAAAAAGGTAATTAGGTTTACAAGAATCATAAAATCACTTGCTTCACAGAGTGGTGAAGGGATTTAATCCATAGCGCTTGGTCCTCATTGTTAGATTTAATTAATTGGACAAATTAATTCAAATCATATGCATCCACGTACAATTTAGAGCGATTTTGGTAGATACCAGTTTCATTGATTCATGTCAACTCTAGCAAGACCTCTTGTCTTCTGCTACCCATGGAATTAGCGTCAATTTGAAAATGAATTGCACTATACAAATCCCACAAGAATATTCAATAAAGTTTAAAATGTACAATGCTATCCAATTTTTTTCAATGTCGCAAACGGCACAAATAACAGTCACCTTTGTCTGCTTAATTCCCAACTATGAACCGCTGAAACACAAAATCGACAAGCCTTCCCATCTCAGATTTAATAGGTTTGGATACATTTTTATGCCAAGCCAGACTTCTTTCCAAAGAGAGTAAAATTAAACATTCAGCATCATTTCCTCATTCTAATTTAATTTAACATGCATTGTAAAAATTCCTGCTGGTGGAATTCATGGATTAATTTGGTGTCGTTTATTGCAGAAAAACAAAAAAAACTCCTGTCTTATGGACGCAGGCCAGACCAGCGCACAAACCAACCTCCCTACCATTGACTCCATTTACACCTCGCGCTGCCTCGGCAAGGCCAGCAGCATAATCAAGCACGAGTCGCACCCTGGCCACTTCTTCCCCTCAGCAAAAGGTATAGAGGTATGAAAATGCACACCTCCAGATTCTGGGACAGTTTCTTCCCAGCTGCTAACAACTAGCGCAGTCCTGAGCTACTAGATACTCATTGGAGAGCCTCAGACTAGTATGTGATCATGCTTTACTGGGCTTTATCTTGCACTGAACGCTATTCACGTTATTCCCTTTATCATGTATCCGTACACTGTAGATGTCTCGATTGTAATCATGTATTGTCTTTCCGTTGACTGATTAGCACACAACAAAAGCTTTTCACTGTACCTCGATATGTGACAATACACTAAACTAAACTCATTAACAGTCACAATTCCCTACCTCTCCCAATCCTCCATCACTATCCCTCTCCCTGCTTTCACCTACATCAGGCCATCTTAATTTCGTGCCTCAGCATGGCAGCAATCGTTTTTTTTAATCCCTGAAGAAAAACACATTTTAAAGCCTAATGGTGGCATGTTTGAGGCAGCAATTATAAAATAATTCTAAAAACCTCCATAAGCTGTTCAACCTTTCCCTCAGCAGCTTATAATGCCAGAAGTGTTCGGGTGATTAGCTGCACTGCAACTCAATTCCAGGGTCTACTTATGAGCATGCATGTTGTTAACTGTAGTATATTGACCTATTCTTCTGCAACTAATTAACTTTTCCTTCAATTTAAAATTATATCAGCACTGTCAATTCTTCAATGTGGACATAAGTATTTAACATCTGCATTCGGCATGTCTATAGTTCCTGAATCATTTTCATGATCATTTCTTAGTTTGAAGGAATTCCTGCAAATGGTCCTGAATTTGCCCAACCCAGTCACTCTTAGAAACCAGTGAACTTGGAGAATAACCTATTAGTTTACCTTTCTAAGTTCAAGATTGACTGTCAGAATATTTACTTTTAGTTTTAGAAGTACAGCGTGGAAAGAGGCCGTTCGGCCCTCCGAGTCCGCGCCAATCGCCCATACACTAGTTCTATTCTACACACAATTTACAGAAGCCAATTCACCTACAAACCGGCACATCTTTGGAATGTGGGAGGAACCTAGGAGCACCTGGAGAAAGTCCATGTGATCGCTGGGAGAATGTACAAACTCCATACAGACAGCACCCATGGTCAGGACCGAACCTGGGTCTCTGGCGCTGTGAGGCAGCAACTCTACCACTGCGCCACAAGGCAATGCATCCAGCACACTCTTTGAAGCAATTCCCAACTATTTCATGGAAACAGTTCTCGGAAACATTGAAGATAAGACACCCAATGCTTGAGTAATTCGGCGGGACAGGCAGCATCTCTGGGTAGAAGGAATGGGCGACGTTTCGGGGCGAGACCCTTCTTCAGATCAGCATCTGGTGTGCAAGACAGCCAACTGCATTAATTGGGTTTATTGACACTTCAGTTCAGTCTTTCGACTCTAGAGATAGGGCGTAGAAATAGGCCCTTCAACCCACCAGGTCCACGCCAATCATATTACACTTCTGATTTCACGTTCACTAGTATTGTTGGATAGTCTACACAGCTTTGAGAAAATAATTTTAAAAAAGCCTCCTTGGATTTTAAAAATACACCCTAAAATATTGATATGTTAAACCATGCATCAAGCAACAGGATGTGGAGAGGATGTTTCCACGAGTGGGAGAGTCTTGGAGTGCCAAAGCCTCAGAATAAAAGGATATACCTTTAGAAAGGAGATGATGAGGAATTTCTTCAGTCAGATGGTGGTGAATCTGTGGAATTCATTACCACAGACGACTGTGGAGGGAAAGCCAATGGATATTTTTAAGGTGGAGATTGACAGATTCTTAATTAGTATGGGTGTCAGGGGTTACGGGGAGAAGGCAGGAGAATGGGGTCGAGACTAAGATAGATCAGCCATGATTGAATGGCGGAGTAGACTTGATGGGCCGAATGGCCTAATTTTGCTCTTAGAACGCATGAATAGTGTATTAAACGGGTAAGTCTACTTATCAGTCACATTTTTGTCAAAGTGGAATATGTCCATTTGGGATCAGCGCATATAATTTCTCCACAAAGCAATGCTTGACCACCTGGAATAAATCAATCACAGCAAGACAAGTCAATCAGTTCTGTTCACTTATCAATAATGTTTTCTGAACTAGTTTGGGGGGGGGTGCCATTGTAAAGGAGTTCTCTTCTGCTCCCTTTCACAAGTCAACTGCAGAATTTTCCAACACATTGCAGAAGTCAGCAAGTTAACGGAGAACGTGTGTGTGATCCTGGAGAAGACCTTGATCGTAGATGGTGCTGCTGCTGCTGAGTAAAGCTGGAGGAATATGGACACTGCTCCATATGCTGGTAGAATGTTAAATGCTGATGGCCAGCCAAGACGCAGGACGAGATGAGGCACGTTCCTCTGGGTCTCCCACAATTGCAGTTCCTGTGCCAAGATGATGATATCACTGGACTCCAAACTGCTAGTTCCCCGATGTCAACTGATTTTTAAATGGTCGCTGCAGAACAGATCATTAAAAACAAACACAGAAGACTCAGCAATTTTGAGAGATCTCAGACATTTATCTCTTCTTTGGAAACCTAATACTTAAGTGTTACTCTATCCTCCCCCCCCCTCACATCTTTTAGTCCATTAACTTCATACTCCAAGGGCATCGGAACTACCAAAGGTTGTTCCGAAGATAGACACAAAATGCTGGATTAACTCAATGGGTCAGACAACATCTCTGGAGGAAAGGAATAGGTGAGGTTTCAGGTTGGAACCCTTCTTCAGTAAGTCCATTTTAAGATAGATTAGTCATGATTGAATGGCAGAGTAGACCTGATGGGCCGAATGGCCTAATTCTGCTGCTAGAACGCATGAATATTGCACTAATCGGAGAGCCTACTTATCAGTCACATTTTTGCCAAAGTGGAATATGTCCCTTTGGGATCAGCGTCCCAGACCTGGAACCAGACCCCACATAATGCTTTATTTCAGAATGCCACTAGTTCATGACACAACCCAGAAAAGGAATAGGTGACGTTTTGGGTTGAGACTGAAGAAGGGTCTCAACCCGAAACATAATCTATTCCTTTTTCTCCCCAGGGATGCTGCCTGAGCCACTGAGTTACTCCAGCATTTTGTGTCTATCTTTGGGGTAAATCAGCACCGAGGGGTTGTTACCTAGTTTATAGAAAGGATTTATTTCCAAGGTTCAGCCAGGGATGAGCCAGAATGTCTGTCAAACGACCTTTACATGGCTGGGTGAGTTTTCTGAGAGCTTCAAGTCCATAGACGTTGTAATATTGAGTGTTAACCAATTTTTTGTTCTATTGCTGCCTGTGCGATAGGGTTAGATAAAGCGAGTAAATGTACGGATGACAGTGAAGATGGTTATGAGGTGGGCTGGGGAACGGCTCATGGCATTTAATTCAGATAAGTGTGAGATGCTGCATTTTGGAAAGCTGAACCAGAGTTGGGTCTTCATAACAATATACAGGTGTATAGTTTCCTGAAAGTAGCATCACAGGTAGTTAGGGTGGTAAAGAGTGGAGATACGGCTAATCACAATTAATTTCCTTAAACCACAATTGGGAGGTTATCATGACAGGTCTAGATTGGGTAGACACACAGAGTCTCTTGCCCAGAGTAAGGGAATCAAGAACCAGAGGACATAGGTTTAAGGTGAGGAGGGAAAGATTTAATAGGAACAAGAGGGGTAACTTTTTCACACAAATGGTGGCAGGGGTATGGAACAAGCTGCTGGAGGAAGTAGTTGAGGCAGGTGCTATTGCAACATTTAAGAAACTCGTAGACTGGTACATGGATAGGACAGGTTTAGAGGGATATGGGCTGGTGGGCAGGTGGGATTAGTGCAGATGGGACATGTTGGTCGGTGTGGGCAAGTTGGGTAGAAGGGTCTGTATCCATGCTATGTTACTCTATGATTCTATGAGCCATCAAGATGGGTTCCCACTGGCACAGAACTTAATGGGTCTTATCTCGCTTCATGCAGAGTTGAGGAAATCCCATGACTCCATAATTGCACTGGGCAATCTGAAGAAGCTCCACCTTCACATCTGTGGTAGAGAGCCAGAAGTAAACCTACCGCCATTTTAATCATAGGAATGCACATGGGAATAGGAAGACCCCACACAATAGATACATAATGTTCATCAAGGGGTTTTGTAAAGAAAAATATTGTTTTATAGGTTCATTTAAAAAAAACATGATAGTATCTTCTTAGTGTTGATAATGTCTCCAGCATATCATAGATTTATTTCATCTCCCTATTGTATACTGGCTTCCAGTTACCCTGAATATTTATTTTAAACAAACTGTTGGAACTTATAAATGTGTTACTACTGTATGTGGTTTAGAGATACAGTACGGAAACAGGCCCTTCGGCCCACCGAGTCAATGCCGACTAGTGATCACCCATACACAAACGCAATCCTACACACTAGGGACAATTTACAATTTTACCAAAGCCAATTAACCTACAAACCTGTACGACTTCAAAGTTTGGGAGGAAACCGGGTCACCCAGAGAAAACCCAGGCAGGTCACGGAGGGGGGGGGGGAACGTACAAACTCCGTACAGACAGCACCCGTGATCAGGATGGAACCCGGGTCTCTGACGATGTAAGTTAGCAACTCCATCGCTGCGGCACTGTTGCTCAAAGTCTGCAGGGGAAGGGCCTGCCACTGATCACCGCAAATAGCTTAAGTGACTCTGAATAAAGTTTAATGACCCATTAACTATTGGGCGTAAAACAGAAAAAATGTTGTTTCGATCACTTTGCAACCTATTTGGCAGTGCTATTTGTAAATTAAAGAGACACTTGAATTTGTTGCGCAAGTGTTGGTGACTGCCCCAAACATGATATGCAGGTACTTGGAAATGAAGGAATCAAATGAGCATTAAAACGACATAAATGACAGGGCTGGTCCAATTATTTAACTCCCAAACAAAAATTGAATACCAACAATAACCTTAGCAAGTGCCCTTGTGGTCTCTTTGATAAGATAATGTGGCATCATATATAGTTCAGTGAAAGTCTTCACTGAATACATTATATTTTATCCAATGTACTCAACGCAATAAAACATTGCAAGGATGTTTCAAGGTGGAGGAGCAGCACCTCATATTTTGCTTGGGCAGTCTGAACCCGAGCGGCATGAACATTGACTTCTCCAATTTCCGGTAGCCCTTATTGTCTCCTCCCCTTCACAGCTCTCCCTCAGCCCTCTGGCTCCTCCTCTTCCTTTCTTCTTCCCGCCCGCCCCCCCCCCCCCCCCCCCCAACATCAGTCTGAAGAAGGGTTTATCGGCCCGAAACCTTGCCCATTTCCTTCGCTCCATAGATGCTGCCGCACCCGCTGAGGTTCTCCAGCACTATTGTCTACCTTCGATTTTCCAGCATCTGCAGTTCCTTCTTAAGCAATAAAATATTTAATTACCACCACAATCATTATTTCTTTAAGCATCATAACAATACAACAATGAAGGCTGAATTAATGTAGTTATGTGACGTTATCAGATGTTTCACAGAATCACCATATCCAGCCATTACATGTCCCATCCCGCATTTACCATTCTATTACATAGTGCCACCCTTGGGGCGGCACGGTGGCGCCACGGTAGAGTTGCTCCCTTGCAGCGCCAGAGACCAGGTTCGACCCTGACTACGTGCGCTGTCTGTACGGAGTTGTACGTTCTCCCTGTGACCGCGTGGGTTTTCTCTGGGTTCTCCGGTTTCCTCCCACATTCCAAAGACGTTGGTAGAAATTGTAAATTGCTCCTAGTGTGTGGGATAGTGCTAGTGTACGGGTGATCGCTGGTAGGCGCAGACACGGTGGGCCGAAGGGCATGTTTTGACGCTGTACCTCTAAAGTCTAAAGTAAAGAACCAAAGTGGTTGTCAATTTGTTCACTGTATCCAATGAAAGACCTGTCTATACCTGATGACACTGTCATGATTCCTTACATGGAGGCTGGGTTACTCAGCAAAATGATTCTAAACAGATTTGCAAAATTTAATTCCCTCTCAAACACCCTCCTATTTTACTTACGCACTGGAGAACACACAATTGTAACTTTACAGCTATTAAAAACAAATAAATGTGATTGCTAGGTAGACAAAAATGCTGGAGGAACTCAGTGGGTGCGGCAGCATCTATGGAGCGAAGGAAATAGGCAACGTTTCGGGCCAAAACCCTTCTTCAGACAAATGTGATTGCTATCTATTTTTGGCGAATGGAGAAAACACAATTATGGTATGCTATGGAATTTCTAAACTCTTTGGGGGAATATTCAGTGATTCAATCCATTAGCTAATGATTGTTAATACGTAAAAGTCTTTTATTAAATGGAATTTATGGATTTTTATTACATTTCATTTTGTTTAAAATACTTTTACCCACTATAACCTACAAATCAGCTTCCATTTCATTTAGGACAAAATGGTAAATATAAAAACACTAACAAGCAGTGAGAATCTACAATAGAATAATTGCTAAAGTTTGCAAATACAAAATGTACTATAAATAATAAACGACAGTGCAAACCGCAATTATCTTAAAATCAAGGGAATAAAAATAGCATCAACTCACATCAGATTTGTACACAGCTTAACTACTGGTTGGTAGAAGTATATCAATCTCTTTATTGGATGGGGTGATCAAACTGTTATCCATACCACATGTATTTTGAAGGTCCACTGTGGCGTTACAAACATCCATGGAAATTGCTGAGAGCTTCACACAGGCTGCAGGATTTGGTTCATTGGATACTGTCCCCACTGGGACAACATGAAGTGACCTCTCAGCGCCATCCTCTGAACCCGTCACTGGGCTATGGTCCAAAGAGGGCTTTGACGATGAAACATCCTCGTGATTCCCTGTCTCGCGCCAGTTGAAGAAGCGCTGAGGTTGGGAGTTGGGAGTACTCGGCTCATTCTTTGCGGACTGGAGCGGTCCACCGTCCCCGGCGGCTCTCCCCAATGGGTGGGGTGAAGCTGGCGACTGCGCCAGACCGGGCTTTTTTGGGGGAATTGGCGGAGGGTTCCCTCGATCCACCCGTGGTGTTGTTGGTGATTTTATACCAGGTGTCAGTGGGCTTTGCGGACTGGAGACCTTGGTGGGCGTTGGCGAGTGGTTGGCCTCACCGACTGGCGTCTTTGTTGGCGTGCCCAGCTGGCGATAGTCGGTACCGAAAGGGGAATTATTGGGAGTTTTGAGGGTACTTGTCTGGCTTGTGAACCTAGAAAGGACTTGGGTCACGGTATTGCGGGCCAACTGTTTGGCGGCTGAACTGTCCAAGGTGGTGGGGGACAGATCCCTAGGGGGAGGGCTCTGCAAGACGCCAGTCTGCTGATCATGCTCTGCTTGAGCTTGGAATTTAAACCGAGCGGCATGGAACCTTTGATTCAGCCCAGCTTGGTAGGAGGACTGGAAACCGGCGGTGGGGCTGGCCGACCCAATTAGCCGCTTCGTCAGCACGGGGGACGAGCACGGCGAGGAGGAAACCGACGAGGCGGCGGACGAGTTGACCGTGTTGCTCGGAGAAAGGGAACTCCCGCCGGCGAGATGCGAGGCCAAACCAGGGGTCACGGCGGCGGTCCCATTTTCAACGACGTGATCGGGTGCGGGAGAGGCCGGCTTGTTTTTGCTCGAGAAAAAAACATCCGGCTCATTGTCGTCGGCTGAGCGATCTTCACCATTGTTGCAAGTAAGTGCGCCACAATGCCCGTTTAAATGTGGGACGAGCGCCGATGGTTTAGACAGTGTGCAATGACCCTGTTTTGCGTCATTTCTGTTCGTCACTTCCACATCTGGAAAATCTACTTGGCACGCTTTGCTTTTATTCGAGCCAGCCCCTTCTGACAAGACAACCGGCAAGCCAGCTTCGTCCCCCACGGCTTTACTACAGTTGTCTGCTCCACTCTTTAGCTCCTCAATCATTTTTTTTAAGTGCTCCACTTCCTCACCGAGGGCTCGCGTTTGGTTCTCTTTACGGTTCAGCTTTGCCCTCAGCTGCTCCTTCTCAGTGTCAAACTCGGAGAGCTGCTTCTCCATCTGGGCTTCCTTCTGCAAGGCCCGTCTCTTCTCGACCGCCAACTCTTCCTCCAATTTACTACTCCTCGCCAGCTCCTTCTCGAGCTTTAGTTTTAGCTCGGCAACTTTCTGCACTTCCTCCGCTGCTTTATTACTTGCTTTTTTGCACTCTTTCACCAACACTGCGGTTAGCTGCTTGTGGCGCGATCGTTCCTCTTCCAACTGCGCGGACACTTTCTTCTGCTCCTTTTCCACCTTCTTCACCTGCGACTTTTCAAATTCCAACTACAAATACGTATTTTGGGGAAGGAAGAGACAAAAAAACACAAATATTTTAGTACATACATCAGTATTTCCACCATTGCAAAGATTTTAGTTTAGTTTAGTTTAGAGATACAGCATGGACCATGCCCTTCGGCCCACCGAGTCCGCCAATACTATCCTACACACTAGGGACAATTTACATTTACGCCATGGCAATTAACGTACAGACCTGTATGTCTTTCGAACGTTGGCCAAAACCGAAAATCTCAGGGAATACCCATGAAGATCACGGGGAGAACGTACAGACAAACACTCCTAGTCAGGATCGAACCCGGCACTCTGGCACAGTAGTTTAACTATGCCACAGTGCCCACGCCTTCTTATCTTCTGTACACAAATTATTATTTGTCAAATATCTCCATTTTAAAATGAGTGTTTGGTTCTGTTACTTATCGCAAGGCTTCTATTTAAAATGTCGAACAAAAGAGAGGCTACAGCTGTATCTTTTGGTTCATCTATAAATGAGTCAAAACATATAAGATTATTAATGGTTTGGACACGCTGGCGGCAGGAAATATGTTCCCGATGTCGGGGGAGTCCACAACCAGGGGCCACAGTTTAAGAATAAGGGGAAAGCCATTTAGAACGGAGATGAGGAAATACTTTTTCTCTCAGAGAGTTATGAGTCTGTGGAATTCTCTGCCTCAGAGGGCAGTGGAGGCCGGTTCTCTGGATGCTTTCAATAATGAGTTAGATCCGGCTCTTAACGATAGTGGAGTCAAGGGACATGGGGAGAAGGCAGGAACAGGGTACTGATTGTGGGTGATCAGCCATGATCACATTGAATGGCGGTGCTGGCTTGAAGGGCCGAATGGCCTACTCCTGCACTTATTGTCTATTGAGCCCATTTGAGGAGAATGATGTTAGAAACCAAACAAGAGAGGGGCAGGAACAGCTAGATTAGCAGTTAATTAGAATAAAGTTAAGTATGATTTTAGTTTCAAATAGAAAAAAATATATATTTTTACTAAACACTCAATGTTGTTTCATATACTGTTTTGGTTGCTACGGTTACTTGTCGGGGTTTGAAAACAATGCGGGACATCATCATTTAAAATTGGATACTAACGTGAAAGGCAACCATGAAATTGAACAATGACATTAATCTAGCTACAAAAGAGTTTGAGCTGTGAGACATGTCCATACACCACGTGATCAGGGTGCCTTTTATATTCAACAATGGAAGAATCAGCTGTGACACCGGACACTGGCGGAAGCTTCGTTCTTGTCTGCACAAAGTTAATTGTCATCCGAGTGCATTGCCCTAAATATTTTTGAATGCTTCATCAGATTCCTCTCTTGTCCCCTTGTCCACTTCTCTAAAGCTATCGGTCGTAGCATGCAGCATGGAAACAGGCCCAACTAGCCGATGCCGACCAAGATATCCCATCTAAGCTTTTGCTCATGTTTAGCTCTCATCCCTCTAAACATTTCCGTTTCATACACCTGTCCAACTGTCTTTTAAATGTTGTTATAGTGCGTGCCTCAACTACTTCATCTGGCAGCTCATTCCATACACCCGTCCATACATCGAAGTGAAAACGTTGCCACTCAGGTTCCTATTAAGTTTTTCCCCTCTCACCTTAAATCTATGCTCTTTAGTTCTTGATTCCCCTATCCCGAGCAAGACTCTGTGCACATCTAACCTTAACTATTGCAATAGGTTGTCACAAACTAATAAACTATCACAGCATAATTAGCAGGAAAGTTAAAAACATGATTACAATTTTGGAATAATAGACACACAGCGTGGAAACAGTCCCTTCGGCCCATCCCGTCCCTTCTTGATCAAGATGTCCTATTTAAACTAGTCCCATTCCCTCGCATTTGGCCCATATCCCTATAAACCTTTCTTATACGTGTATTGGTTCTCGTGTTTTTTAAATGTTGTTATTGAACCTGCCTCACTACCTCCCCTGGCAGCTCCTTCCATATACTCACCACTACTTTAGGAATTATTATGAAGGCTAACCTAAAGGAAAAGGTGACGTTTTGGGTTGAGACCCTTCTTCAGACTGGTATGTGAACTGATTCAGAAGCAATGAGAAACACACACACACACGCAAACCGCCATTGCAGGAATGAAGCTGGTTTGGACTGCACTGAATTTGTGTCTGCATCAGACCAGCAGGTGGCTCAACATCAAACCAATTCACAAAAGCTATTATATGGAGTCATTCTTCCATGAATAATCTGTTGCCACAGATTTCCAGACTCCTGGTCGCATAGCAACCAATAAAATCAAAAGCTATTAAATCAGGGTCATGATATTATTTAAAATACATAGATATACCCCAAGACCCGGGTACGATCCTGACCGTGCGTGCTGTCTGGACAGAGTTTGCACATTCTCCCTGTGACCGCGTGGGTTTTCTCCGAGTGGTTGCGGTTTGCTCCCATATTCCAAAGAGGTGTGGATTTGGAGATTAACTGGCTACTGTAAATTGTCTCTAGTGTGCAGGATAGAACTAGTGTACAGGTGATCGCTGTTCAGTACAGATTCAGTGGGCAGAAGGGCCTGTGTACACACCGTATCTCTAAACTCAATATTCAGAATATTTAGTCACGGGCATGCCTTCTGGGAAATATATTTTCTTGAAGGGAGTTAGTTTATTTCAAACTTGGAGAATAATGTTTTATATTATGTAGGTGTGAGGAACTGCAGATGTTGGTTTGCAAATTGTGAGTCTGAAGAAGGGTCCCAACCCAAAGCATCGTCCATCCATTTCCTCCACAGATGCTGCCTACCCCGCTGAGTTCCTCCAGCACTTTCTGTTTTGCTGATTAATATAATGTTGTTTTCCTTTCATTTAAAGTGCTTTTTAAAGATCACTGCCCAGTACTGCAATGATATAGGGTCCAAGTAAGACAAAAATGCTGGAGAAACTCAGCGGGTGAGGCAGCATCTATGGAGCCTCACCCGCTGAGTTTCTCCAGCATTTTTGTCTACCTTCGATTTTTCCAGCATCTGCAGTCCTTTCTTAAACATAGGGTCCTAGTAAGACTCCCAGGGGTTCTTTTTGGTGGAAAAGGAGTGCGGACGTGGAGAATGGGAGGTGGTGCTGCTGGAACATCCAAGCACTCTTGTATGGGCTGGGTCTGAAGAAGTTCCCGACCTGAAACGTCACCCATCCTTTTTCTCCTGAGATGATGCCTGACCCGCTGAGTTACTCCTGTACTTTGTGCCTATCTTCGGTATAAACCAGCACCTGCCGTTCCTTTCTACACAGGATTTACAATTAATCTGATAGAGCTCGGCGGCACAGCAGTAGAGTTTCTGCCTGACAGCGCCAGGCTCGATCCTGACTACGGGTGCTGTCTGTACAGAGCTTGTACGTTCTCCCAGTGACCTGCGTGGGTTTTCTCCGAGATCTATCGGTTTCCTCCCACACTCTAAAGATGTACAGGTTTGTAGGTTAATTGGCTTGGTATTAATGAAAAAATGTCCCTAGTGTGTGTAGGGTAGTGTTAATGTGCGGGGATCGCTGGTCAGCATGGACTCGGTGGGCAAAAGGGCCTGTTTCCACACTGTATCTCTAAACCAAACCAAAGTAGGTTGATGGAGATAGACAGAAACAAAAAGTCTTCACAGAACGGAAAAGTACAGAAGAGGTTAATTATAAAGTTAGAAGGTATTTCTTCCCCTTAAGAATCATTACTTTCTCATAGGCTAATCAAATATGTACTGGGTATTGAATGATGAGTTCTTTAAAGAGAAACTTGATCATTTACTGAATGACAAAACAATTCCAGTTATTTAGGGAATGCTGTTAGTTCGCTGAAATTAATGAAAAATAATGGCCTGCTTGGGTTTCAAGGTCTCCATTCAACCACTCCAAGAGTTACAGAGTTTCCAAAACATTTTCCTGAAGTGGTCACATTTTTTTTCCTATTTCCAGCTCTCTCGCAAGAATGTATACAGTTAGAAGATTTTTTTCCAATCAGATTCCATCACATCTAAAACTGCTACATAATGCAGTTGCTAGCTCTATTTGTGTAATGCTAGTCCAGATTGTAAACATCTCGTAAGGGAAGACGTTAGAAGCTTTTTCTATAAAAGACAATGAATAAGAAACATTGTCTGGCTGTTGTGATGGCCAGAAATCCACATTATAGCTGTAGAAGCAACGACTATGACATTCTCTTTTCCATGAACTGCCAGTTTTAAATATTGCAAGTGTTGTAGGGAGGTTTCTGACAAAGCGTGGCCAAGAAGCGGAGAACAAGGGGCAGCACAGTAGCGCAGTGGTAGAGTTGCTGCCTTACAGCGCCAGGGACCCGGGTTCTATCCTGACTTTAGATGCTGTCTGTACACGGTGGCTCCCTATGACCACGTGGAATCGATAGGATAAATGCAGGTGAATCAAGAACTAGATGGCATAGGTTTAAGGTGGGGGGGGGTAAGACTTAATAAAAACCCAAGGGGTAGCTTTCTTTTGTGGTGGGTGTATGGAACGTGCTGTCGGTGGAGGTAGCTGAGACAAGTGCAACGTTTAAAAAAAAAAAATCAGATAGGTACAGGGATAGAATAGGTTTAGAGGGATGTAGGCCAGACACAGGCAGGGAGGCCTAGTGTAGATGGGCATGTTGGTCAGCATGGGCAAGTTGGGCCGAAGGGCCCGTCTCCGCGCTGTATGACTATTAAAACCACCAAAAACAGTTCACTTCAACTTCAGGACTTCCACATGTACAGAAATACAGAAGTTGCTTTTGGTTACGGGGAGTAACATTAATGAACGGCAACACTTTCAACGTTTTTTTTTAGACATTAGACTACAGTGCGGCCTAATCAGATCCCGTTTAGTGGCTGACTGTAGAAGAACTGAGCTTGTGACGACATTGCAGCCACTGTCGGAGCAGTTCGGTGAATGAGATCACAGTACTAGGAAGACTTGTGGTGAATGAGGTGGAGACCGGTGGAGCAAGCTCTCACTGCACTAAATACCATTGACTGTTGGTGAAAGCAAAAAATATATATTAGTATTTAGTTAACATTTTAGAATTGGGGCACAGTGGCACAACTGGTAGTGTTGCTGCGTCACAGCACCAGAGACTCGGGTTCGATCCTGACTGCGGGTGCTGTCTGTGTGGAAATTGTACATTCTCCCTGTGACCACGTGGGTTTTCTCCGGGTGCTAGGGTCTCCTCCCACACTCCAAAGACGTACAAGTTTGTCGGTTACCTGGGTTCGGTAAAAATTGTAAATTGTCTCTAGTGTGTAGAATAGTACAAGCGTGTGGGGCGATTGCTGGTCGGCGCAGAATGGATGGGCCAAAGGGCTCGTTTCTGCGCTGTACCTCTAACGTCTAAAGTCTAAAATATCGAAAGTAAAGTCTAGAATTTTTTAACGTTGGCTAGATCACGGAAAGGCACAAAACACCGCAGTAACTTAGAGGGTCAGGCAGCTTCCCTTTAGAAAATGGATAGGTGATATTTCGAGTCAGGACCCTTCTGTGGCTAGATCATACGACCCAGTATTTGTTAGATATGGCATGTGCCCCACTATCATTTAAAAAGGTTGCTTACTCTAACCCACTAAACCATTTCATGTCTCCTCCAAAAAGATAATGGGATACATGTACTTCTTTGGTCTTTTTTCACTCTTTAAATTCTTCTTGGGCTTATTGTTAATTTCTGTTTCAGTGTTTCACAGTGGAGACCCTGAGATTTTGTTTAAAAGTCACAAAATGCTGGAATAACTCAGCAGGACAGGCACAATCTCTGGAGAGAAGGAATGGGTGATGTTTCGGGTCGAGACCCTTCTTCAAGAGTCTTCCTTCTCGATTCTCATCACCCTTTCCTTCTCTCCAGAGATGCTGCCTGTCCCGCTGAATTACTCCAGCATTTTGTGCCTATCTTCGAAGTAAACCAGCATCTGCAATTCCTTCCTTCACACAGAGTGCGGTGGGAATATGGAATGAGCTACCAGAGGGGAGTACGATAGCCACATTTAAAAGACATTTGGACAGGTACATTGATAGGAAAGGTTCTGAGGGATATGGGCCAAACGTGGGCAGGTGGGGACTAGCAGAGACGGGTCAATTTTGGACAGCATAGACAAGATGCGGCTGTTTCTATGCTGTGTAACTCTATGACACACTTCTCCGTACCTGTTGTGTGAGCCGTTCTCGTTCCTTCTCCAGCATGTAAGTCACGTCATCGCCTTCAGCTGTGTCCTGGGCATGTCTTCGCCTCTCCTCTTCCAGGTCCAAAATAACCTAAAAAATGAAATTGCATTAAACCCCATCAATTTTAAATTCCTGCATTTTGTCAGGCACCTTATAATGCCGCGAGTTGCATTCAATAGCCACTGGATTAGTAACTCTACAAACGTCTGAAACACTGATACTGCTGTTTGTTATCCACTACATTTTGTTAATCTGACATAAGCATGCAACCCCATGGCTGTAATTTGTTTCATTTAAAGATACAGCGTAGAAACGGCTCGGTGGCGCAGCGGTAGAAAATTGCTGCCTTACAGCGCGTGCGGCAACGAAGACCCGGGTTTGATCCTGACAATGGGTGCTTTCGGTATGGAGTTTCTACGATCTCCCCGTGACCACGTGGGTTTTCACCGAGATCTTCGGTTTCCTCCCTCACTCCAAAGACGTACGGGTAGGTAAATTGGCTTGGTATAAGTTGTCCCTAGTGAGTGTATGATAGGGTTAATGTGCGGGGATCACTGGTCGGTGCGGACTCGGTGGGCCGAAGGGCCAGCTTCTGCGCTGTATCTCTAAACTAAACATGCTCGTCGGTCCATCGAGTCCAACGTGACCAAGGATTACCCGTACAGTAGTCCTATCCTACACCCCAAGGACAGGTTATAGAAGCCAATTACCCCACAAACTTGCACGTCTTTGGAGTATGGGAGGAAACCGGAGAAAACCCACCTGGTCCCAGGTTCAATGGACAAACTCCATACAGACAGCACCCGTAGTCAGGATCGAACCTGGGCCTTTGAAGCCGTAAGGCAACAGCTCTAATGCTATGCCACTGTGCTGCCCCTACTGAAGGGTCCTCCTGTAACCAAAAGTGTATTCCTGCTCTTTTAACCCAACTCATTGCAGACTTTGGAATTTGTCTCTGTAACTGTAACGTTATAATGTTTAAGATTATATGCAACACTGGTAGTTTTCTCTTTGTACTTGTGTTGTACTTGGGTTAACCGTACTCATGTGCAGTACGATTTGACTGGACAGCACACAAAGGTTTTCAATGTATCTTTGTATATGCGACAACAATAATACAGCCATTCATATTCCTCAAGCCTAATTAAAGTGTTAGTTAAGTTCCAATTAAAACACCCCATTTCCAAATGGAGACCATGATCTGGAAGTTTGTAGAGCCCAAATAGATCGCCTGTAAAAACTGTAAGGATAGATCATGTACTGTGTATGTATTTGAAGAGTATTGAAGGCCTATCCAGAAGGGGTGGTGCAGCGGTAGAGTTGCTGCCTTACAGTGGCAGAAACCTGGGTTCAATCCTGACTAATGGTACTGTCTGTACAGAGTTTCTACATTCGCCCTGTGACTGTGTGGGTTTTCTCCCCAGTTCTCCAGTTTCATCCCACACTCCAAAGGCGCACAGGTTGTAGGTTAATTGGCTACAATAAATTTGTAAAAGAGTCCCTGGCGCTAGTGTACAGGATGGTCGGCGTGGACTCGGTGGGTCAAAGGGCTGGTTTCTGTGCTGTATCTCTAAACTACAGTAAATTGATTAAAGGAGCCTGAAGAAAGGTTTCGACCCGAAACGTTGCCTATTTCCTTCGCTCTATAGATGCTGCCTCACCCGCTGAGTTTCTCCAGCATTTTTGTCTGCCTTCATAGAAACATAGAAACATAGAAAATAGGTGCAGGAGTAGGCCATTCGGCCCTTCGAGCCTGCACCGCCATTCAATGTGATCATGGCTGATCATCCAACTCAGTATCCCGTACCTGCCTTCTCTCCATACCCCCTGATCCCTTTAGCCACAAGTGCCACATCTAACGCCCTCTTAAACATAGCCAATGAACTGGCCTCAACTACCTTCTGTGGCAGAGAATTCCAGAGACTCACCACTCTCTGTGTAAAGAATGTTTTCCTCATTTCGGTCCTAAAGGAATTCCCCCTTATCCTTAGACTGTGACCCCTTGTTCTGGACTCCCCCAACATCGGGAACAATCTTCCAGCATCTAGCTTGTCCAACCCCTTAAGAATTTTGTAGGTTTCTATAAGATCCCCCCTCAATCTTCTAAATTCCATCGAGTACAAACCGAGTCTATCCAATCTTTCCTCATATGAAAGTCCTGACATCCCAGGAATCAGTCTGGTGAATCTTCTCTGTACCCCCTCTATGGCAAGGATGTCTTTCCTCAGATTTGGAGACCAAAACTGTACGCAGTACTCCAGGTGTGGCCTCACCAAAACCCTGTACAACTGCAGTAGAACCTCCCTGCTCCTATACTCAAATCCTTTTGCTATGAATGCTAACATACCATTTGCTTTCTTCACTGCCTGCTGCACCTGCATGCCTACTTTCAATGACTGGTGTACCATGACACCCAGGTCTCGTTGCATCTCCCCCTTACCTAATCTGCCACCATTCAGATAATAGTCTACCCTCATGTTTTTGCCACCAAAGTGGATAACCTCACATTTATCCACATTGTACTGCATCTGCCATGCATCTGCCCATTCACTCAGCCTATCCAAATCACCCTGCAGCCTCCAAGCATCCTCCTCACACCTAACTATACCCCCCAGCTTGGTATCATCTGCAAATTTGGAGATGTTGCATTGAATTCCCTCGTCCAAATCATTAATATATATTGTAAATAGCTGGGGTCCCAGCACTGAGCCTTGCGGCACCCCACTAGTCACTGCCTGCCATTCTGAAAAGGACCCGTTTACTCCTACCCTTTGCCTCCTGTCTGCTAGCCAGTTCTCTATCCACATCAATACTGAACCCCCAATACCGTGTGCTTTAAGTTTGTATGCTAATCTCTTATGCGGGACCTTGTCGAAAGCCTTCTGAAAGTCTAGATATAACACATCCACTGGTTCTCCCTTATCCACTCTACTAGTTACATCCTCGAAAAATTCTATCAGATTTGTCAGACATGATTTACCTTTCGTAAATCCATGCTGACTTTGTCCAATGATTTCACCACTTTCCAAATGCGCTGCTATCCCATCTTTAATAACTGACTCTAGCAGTTTCCCCACTACCGATGTTAGACTAACTGGTCTGTAATTCCCCGCTTTCTCTCTCCCTCCTTTTTTAAAAAGTGGGGTTACATTAGCTACCCTCCAATCCTCAGGAACTACTCCAGAATCTAAGGAATTTTGAAAAATTATCACTAATGCATCCACTATTTCTGTGGCTACCTCCTTGAGTACTCTGGGATGCAGACTATCTGGCCCTGGGGATTTATCGGCCTTCAATCCGTTCAATTTACCCAACACCACCTCCCGGCTAACCTGGATTTCACTCAGTTCCTCCATCTTATTTGACCCCCGTTCCACTGCTATTTCCGGCAGATTATTTATGTCTTCCTTAGTGAAGACAGAACCAAAGTAGTTATTCAATTGGTCTGCCATGTCCTTGTTCCCCATGATCAATTCACCTGTTTCTGACTGCAAGGGACCAACATTTGTTTTAACTAGTCTCTTTCTCTTTACATATCTATAAAAACTTTTGCAGTCAGTTTTTATGTTCCCTGCCAGTTTCCTTTCATAATCTATTTTCCCTTTTCTAATTAAGCCCTTTGTCCTCCTCTGCTGGATTCTGAATTTCTCCCAGTCCTCCGGTAGGCTGCTTTTTCTGGCAAATTTGTATGCCTCATCTTTTGTTTTTATACTATCCCTGATTTCCCTTGTTATCCATGGATGCACCACCTTCCCCGATTTATTCTTTTGCCAAACTGGTATGAACAACTTTTGTACTTCATCCATGCAGTCTTTAAATACCTTCCATTGCACATCCACTGTCAACCCTTTAAGAATCACCTGCCAGTCTATCTTGGCCAATTCACATCTCATACCTTCAAAGTTACCTTTGTTCAAGTTCAGAACCCTTGTTTCTGACTTAATTTTGTCACTCTCCATCCTAATGAAGAACTCAACCATATTATGGTCACTCTTGCCCAAGGGGCCACGCACAACAAGACTGCTAACTAACCCTTCCTCATTACTCAATACCCAGTCTAGGATAGCCTGCTCTCTCGTTGGTTCCTCCACATGTTGGTTGAGAAAACTATCCCGCATACATTCCAGGAAATCCTCTTCCTCAGCACCCCTGCCAATTTGATTCACCCAATCTACATGCAGATTGAAGTCACCCATTATAACCGTGTTACCCTTGTTGCATGCATTTCTAATTTCCTGTTTGATGCCATCCCCAACTCCAATACTACTGTTAGGTGGCCTGTACACAGTTCCCACTAGCGTTTTCTGCCCCTTAGAGTTTCGCAGCTCTACCCATATCGATTCCACATCCTCCACGCTAATGTCCTTCCTTTCTATTGCATTAATCTCCTCTCTCACCAGCAACGCTACCCCACCTCCTTTTCCTTTTCGTCTATCCCTCCTGAATATTGAATATCCCTGGATGTTCAGCTCCCAACCTTGGTCATCCTGGAGCCAAGTCTCCGTGATTCCAACTATAGCATAGTCATTAATCGCTATCTGCACCTTCAACTCATCCACCTTATTACGAATGCTCCTCGCATTGAGACACAAAGCCTTCAGGCTTGTACCAGCTTCGATTTACCAGCTTCTGCAGTTCCTTCTTAAACAAAGGAGCTCATATGGCTGGTAAAGAGAACTATTCTCCTGTATTAGTAGCTATGTTACAAAACTTACCTTTACCGGCGCTGCACTTCTGCCGCTCCCCGTGTGCGCGACTTTCGCGCCTTGCAGAGGGGGGCGGGCTTAAAGTGCCGTTTTTCCACAGGCAGGACAAATCGATGAATGTCGGGCGATTTGGTTGCTGAAGAAAAATCGCTCCGACATTTCATCAATGGTGGTATTTTTAAATTACTCTAGATTATTTATTAACTAGAGTAATTTAAAAATCACCTTCAAAAGCCGTGACCGCAGACAACCGGAAGCATTTTGCGTAGGGAAGAAAAAAAGGTAAATAGTTTATTTTTATATTAAAAGTTGGTTTTTCGGGAGGCATTAATAATATTTTTATGTTGCGAAATGGGTTCCCCAAAAAATGTATGAACCCCCAATATTTTTCCCCCCGACTTCACTGCTAACCGCAACGTTCCAAATCACCGCATTCCGCTAAAACCCACTCGCTAGTTGATTTAAATGGCCATTAATTTACAGGCATAAAACACTAAAATCCTTCCATTTGGCCCAGAAATTCATGAAAATTAGATTTAAAAATTATGTTATATTGTGGATTATTGTGTGAATGTTATTTGGACACTTAGGCAATTTAAAAAAAGTTTATCTTTTCTTAAGAAATTGATAGATGTTTAGATCTACTCATTGAATTTTGTAATTAGCTACAATTAGATAACTAACTAATTATATGCTTTAATTTCAGGTCATCCAAGTAAGATTGTTTAATATTTGTTTCAGAATGCTTCAATCTATAATAACTGAAAATTTCATTGAGTTCTCTTAATTTTTAAGAATGTTATGGACATTTAACTTTTCCAGATCACAGCTTTTGAGTTAAGTCAATTGAAAGGCAATGGGAAGCAAGATGCTCATTTCCGAGTATGAAAATGGCCATAACTTTCTTAATACTGAAGATATGAAAGTAAATTAGGTGTCAAATTAAACTTCTTTTTATGCTTTATCTGATGGGATAAATTGCAGACTTGATTTTTAAAATCTCAAAATTTTGTAACATTGCTAGTATTAGGAGAGCCCAGCACAAAAAGCCACTACTAAATTAGTGGGGATGGCAAACATTTCTACAGTACATCCAAAACCTTCAAAAAAGACTGAGATTAATATATTTTTTTAAATTAGGCAACAATGGGAAAGATTATGGAACCAGGGATGTAGTGAGATACATATCAACCATGATCAAATTTGATTTGGGACTGAATGGCCTACATTTCGTTTCTATGGTTTGAGCAAGCAGGAGGGGGAGAGCAGACAGCGAGACTGCAGAGTATTTGGTTTCATTAGCCCAAAGCCAAACAGATGTCTTGGATTTCCTGACAAAGCTTGCAAAAATAATAAATAAAATGCATATCTTCACAAAAAATTATTTTAAAACAGTAAATCTGTCCACTGTTCTCCCAAGTCAGCATTGCCCTTGAAACACAATCGCTGCATGCATTTCAACTTGGAGGTATTTGCCTTCTCATTAACACTGACAATAGGCTGATTCCAGGATAGCAGAGTGCCAGATTAAATATGTGCACATATATATATTTTCGTAGACACAAAATGCTGGAGTAACTCAGCGGGTGAGGCAGCATCTCGATGCTGCCTCACCCGCTGAGTTACTGCAGCATTTTGTGTCTACCTTCGATTTTACCAGCATCTGCACTTCTTTCTTCAACTTATATATTTTAGTGCAGTCCTTTGGGATTAATCCGCACCGCACAGTTGCAATCTCCACCGTCAGCATTGTGGTAAATTGCGAGATCTTTTGGATGCCGTTTACAGTGGATGTATTGTGCATGTAATTAATGGGAGAACAACCATGAGTCTGCACTATGTAACTGAAGAGGAATTTTTCTGCCTTAATTATTGTGTGCAGTGTCGTCTTCCCCTCCTTTCAACTTGCTGCAATGTCTTGAACTTTTAACACAAAGAGGCCACCTGCACCGATCAGTGTAGAATGCAGCAAATAGGGGAGTTGACTTCATTACATTTGTACAGGTCCAACACCGATTTTCCGGGACTCGTGCTTCCAGAGCCTTTCTGGATTATCCATTTTGCCAGATCAACAGAGGTCACGGCCTCCGAGTGGAGTCCAATGGCATCGGAAAGGTCAGCGTGGGTACCTGAGGTGCCGAGATACCGGCGACAGGAACAGATCTTCCGGCTCCGGCGGGCCGGAGTTCCAGACCCCCGGCTACAATTTAACTGCCGATCGGTCGCGGAATTCCCCGTGAGGTCGAGATAGACCGCCTCACCCAGCCTGGGCGCCACATTTCCAGGGTGCCTTCCGTGAGGGATTTCAAATAGGCTCTCATAACTTTGTACAGATTAAAGGAAGTGCTGGATCACCAGTTGCCCAGAAAGTCGGGTGGGTGGGGGGGGAATGGACTTGCAAATCTGGATGAATCCAAATGTATTAAGGTCACATAAGGACCACGATTCCACATGAGAAAATCTGAACACATCTCTGGGAAGTTCACCCAATATCCCGGCCAATCATTAAAAGTAAAACTTACTGTCTGGAGAACGTTGCTGGAGCAAACTGGCCGACACTCTCCCTTACACTACCAACAACTGCATTGCAAAAATAATTAGTTATGAAATGCGCCATGGTGACACAAGCCCATATTCCCATTAACCTTTGAAGTTCCTTGAAATGTGAAGAACTTATTATGCAAAGTCTCATGCAAGATAACATTTTATAATACCTTTCTGTGCCTGCTCTCTGCGGCAGCCAACTGAGATATCATCCGATCTTGCATCTTCTTGCATTGTGTCATCACTACTTTGAGCACAGACAGCGGGTTGGTGCAAACGGGCTGCTTGTCAACACGAGTCCCGTCATGGATTGACTCACAGTCCCTTTGCAGAGCAAGGAACGGGTCACTGATGTCATACTTTCCGTAGCGTTCTTGGATAAAACAATCTTTTTGTTGTGCCTGTAACCAACCAGACCATACTTATGTTAGTCAAGGGTATTTTACTGGCATATGTCCAGAAGTGGTACAATTCAAATTCTTAAAGGCCTCTCCCACCGTACGAGGTAATTCAAGACCGCTCCCGAGTTTCCCCGGATTCGAACTCGGAGGATTACGATAATAGCCGTTCATAGGTACTTGGGGCTCCCGTGGACATTTTTCACAGTGCTGAAAAAACGTCACGTGTTACCCCGTTTCTCGAGTACCTCCCGTTAGCATTACGAGCCGCCACGAGACATCCACGAGCTCCGACGTAGCCGCTACGGACATTCAACGTACTTACCACGAGTTTGATTTTTTTTTAAACTCGGGACAGCTCTTGAATTACCTCGTACAGTGGGACAGGCCCTTTACTTGCAGATGTATTACATATTCAAACACAACAGATATGTAAACATAGTACTCTGTAAACATCATAATAAACACCAACAACAAATGTTCAGTATAAATCTGATCTGGTTGCTCCGGTTTCCTCCCACATTCTAAAGAAGTGCAGGTTGCAGGTTAATTGGGTTATTTAAATTGCCCCTTGTGTGTAGGATGCCCCTCGTAAGCGGGATAACATAGTGGTTGGTGTGGACTCGGTGGGCCGAAGGGCCTGTTTCCGCAGTATATCTCTAAATTAATCAAGTTAGTATACATTTTCCATTCGGTTTGTAAACCTATGCGACCCTACACTATGCTTTAATGCAAATAAGTTAAAAATGCTTGGAAATATATATCAGATTAGTGCTTTTGATTCAGCATAGTGCTTTCATACCAAATAATCGTGAGACGATAAAGTGGTCAAAATTTAGGCAACACTTTTTAAAACAACATAATAGTGTAGTGGACTTTGATAGAAAATGATTCAGTGCCTTGGCTGTATTTAGAGATTTTTCAAAAAAGTATTTTTGTTGGAGCCCAAGATTAAAATGTGTTGTGATTTATCCTGGAATATTAAATCAATAGAAACTCCAATGGGCACAATTACAGAGCTGTAAATTATCGTGACGTTAATGAAGCAGAATTTGCACTTCGAAATAAATTTCAGCCCGCAGCCAACACTTTCACTCGAGCTTATTCCCACCTGGAATACTGTTCCCAATGGGCAACATAAATCTAGTATAGGTCCCAGAGATCAAGTTCTGGCCAATTTAGTGTTCATACAGCAAGCGTGAATCACATTTGTGGCAGTTTTTCCAATGTTTCCAAAATCACTATTCAACTGCTAACCTTTAATTATAAAAAGAATGCGTATTTTTTTTAAAAGCATTGTCAAACTGGGGCATGGTGGCGCAACCGTAGAGTTGCTGCCTTACAGCACTTGCAGCGCCCAGACCCGGGTTCGATCGCGACTACAGGAGCTGTCTGGACGGAGTTTGTACGATCACCGTGTGACCGCATGGGTTTTCTCCGAGATCTTCGGTTTCCTCCCACACTCCAAAGACGTACAGGTTTGTAGGTTAATTGGCTTGGTGTAAATGTAAAAATTGTCCCTAGTGTGTGTAGGGTAGTGTTAATGTGCGGGGATCGCTGGGCGGTACGGACTCGGTGGGCCGAAGGGCCTGTGTCCGCGCTGTATCTCTAAACTAAACTAAAATACAGTTGAGTATAGGAATAAAGTAGCTCTCTTAGTCAACAATCATATTCAGTTCTGATTTCACTTTATAACACAATCAAACTCGAGAAATACATTCAAAGTGCTGGAGTAACTCAACGAGACAGGCAGTATCTCGCCGATATTTTGGTTCAGACTTCTTCTTTCATCCATGTTCACCAGCTTCTGCCTGACTCACTGAGTTACTCCAGTACTGCGTGTCTTTTTTTGTAAAATGGCATCTGCATTTCCTTGTATCTACATCCAGAAATACGTGCGCATCCATCCATTTATTTCTTGGTGCTTTCTCAAATCATTTTCATGGGGCTCTTTTGTGGGAACATTGAGCAATGTCTAACACCAACAGGCAAGGTAGGAAACTCTTAAGATTTGTCAGACATTAACTTTTATTAACCGTCCCAATACATCAAGGATAGTTTTTCCAACTATCTTGATCTTTTAATAAGGAAATAATGCAGTATAATAATGCAGTAACAAAAGATGGAACACAGCATTAAATGGTACAAACATATTCTGCTGTTTAGACGAGAGAAACTGGAATGTGGAAACAAGCCCTTTGGCCCACTGAGTCCATGTCCACTGAATTAACCTACAAACCTGTACATCTTTGAAGTGTGGGAGGAAATCAGAGCATCTGGAGAAAAAACACATGGTCACAGGAAGAAACATAGAAGCATGGGTGCGGGAGTAGGCCTTTTGAGCCAGCACCACCATTCAATATGATCATGGCTGATCATCTAAAATCAGTACTCCGTTCTTGCCCATATCCCTTGATTCCTTTAGCCCGAAGAACTAAATCTAGCTCGAACTCCGTACAGACAGCATCTATAGTCAGGATTGAACCTGGATATTTGGTGCTGTAAGGCAACAACTGTGCCACTGTGCCGCTGAGCTGATTTGATAGTATTTAAGGCCCATTTTGTAAATTTGAGTGGTTTTAAAAACAAAGGTATGCCAATTTATTAACTGAGAGAGAGTTACGAGCTGAAAATCAGTTGGACTTATTTAACACAAACTAGGGAGACTTCTTGCAGTTCAAAGCCTACTTTGAGATTGATGATCAGCCACTTCTGTCGAGTCTATGCTGCCAGCTGGATAAAGACGATCCTAAATCAATCTGTGGTTTTACAGCACGGTGGATTAAGTCTCCCAACTTGCACAGCATATCTAGGCCAAAGAGCCAATTGAGTTGGAACAGACAGTTCTGATCAGATGCAGTCATATTTCCTTTAAATTTTGAACTGCAACTGAGTTGTTTGCCAGAGGCCATGGAAGCTAAATCACAACAGCATAGAATAACATAGAATTATACAGCGCAGGAACAGGCCCTTAGGCCACAATGTCTGCGCCGAATATATGCACACAATCCACATCCATGTGTTAATCTGAAATCTTCTTAAATGCCGTTATCATATCTGCTTCAACCGCCAACACCGCTGGCAGCATATTCCAGGCACCCATCACCCTCCGAGTAAAAAAAATGTCCCGCACATATCTTTTCAACTTTGCCGTTCTCATCATGACTGGGCAGGAAATAGCTAATTTCCTTTTTAAAAGATCAGGCTTTACAAAATTCTGGCAGCTTTTAATGATCATAGTTCAAGGTTTTTGGATGCAAACGCACAAATTGTCACGGTATTACCGAACCATTTTAAGATTATTGCTTGGGAACCGGAGGGAAAGATAATTTGTCCAGCATCATAACAAGCTTGATGTAGAATTCTACTTCCAGAGTAGGGGAATCGAGAACCAGAGGACGTGGGTCTAAGGTGAGGGGGGAAAGATTTAATAAGAATCTGAGGGGGTAACTTTTTCCACGCAAAGGGTTGTAGGTGTATGGAACGAGCTGCCAGAGGAGGTAGTCGAGGCAGATACTGTCGTAAAGTTCAGGAAACATTTAGACAGGTACATAGGTGGGACAGGTTTAGAGAGATATGGGCCAAATGCAAGAAGGTGGGACTAGTGAGGATGGGACATGTTGGTCGGCGTGGCCAAGTTGGGCCAAAGGGCCTGTTTTCACGCTGTAAGACTCTATTTGGTCATTGAATGCCTTTATTTATTTTATTTTTTAATATAGTTTTGGTAAAATCCAATTCATGGGTCATCACTTTGAACTTTCAACATGGTAGATAATCTCTGACCAGCAAGCTCAATATAAGCTCACCTTTCCACATCATCCCAGTACCTGTCCCATTAAGTCCTGCAATAACTGTAACTAATTGTCCAGGTTTTTCTTGTTTCACAGAGACATACTAATTTACTGCAGATCATTTTATATTTATGAAGAGACTGATGCAAACATGAATTTTACTATCATTACCTTCATCAAAATTACGAGATACAATGACATTGCAATGGATATCCAAGGCTATTTTCATCTGTATACATTAAAAAAAATGTCTAATGTATTATTGTAACATTTAAGAAACATTTAGACTGGACTGGACAGATTTAGAGGGATATATGGCCCAAAGTCAGGCAGGTGGGACAAGTAAAGATGGGACATATTGGTCAGTGTGGAAAAATTGACTGAAAGGCCTGTTTCATCGCTGTATGACCCTATTTAATCTCCATTTATTCACACCAACTAGATCAGTGAGTCATTAAGGTTATGCATTTCAATACAAACTTCGAGTCCACACACAAGATTAGAAGGTTACACAAAAAGCTGGAGAAACTCAGCGGGTGCAGCAGCATCTAAGGAGCGAAGGAGATAGGCGACGTTTCGGGTCGAGACAAGATTAGAAGTTGCTCAGTCAGAGCTGAAGACACTTCTCGGCATCTGCATACAATGGTGTCTGTATTGTGCTTCTTGGGCGTGGTGGTGGAAAGATTGGTGGAAACAGGGCCGCGACGGGAACGCTCGTTCCTTGACCCCAATACAAACTGCTGAAACGTAGGTAGAATGTTTCTCTGTTATCTGATATTTAATTAATAAAGAATGCAGCCCATCTGATGCTAATCATCGCTTAAAAACAGTAATGCATTTTCACTTTGATAGACAATATATGGTTTATTTAGATTGAGTCAAACCTAAAAACTGTGGTACAAAAATTACAATACGGTTCTTTTTAACCTGCACCTGAGAAACTCAGATTTAAGATAATTATTTGTTGTCAAACATATTTTTGCCATGATATCAATCACTATGGTATCAATACGAGGAAGAAATGTGGAGAAATAAATTCTTCTTGAGAACACATGGTGTTCAACTACTGTAATTTTGTGCCATTCTTCACATTTTTCACATATGCAATGTATTTTTTATGTAATGTTGACCCTTTTCTGGACCTCGAGTCCAAAATAAAGATTATTATTATTGAGCCTCTGTGCTGCAAAGTTTCAATATGAATAAAGGCGCTTTGATATATATAGCTTGATCAAATATAGCTTTAAAATGTTGAAACTACCTCTATATAATGAGCCTATCAGAATGCATAATTCATCATAGTTCAGTTTAGAGATACAGCACAAACACAGGCGCATCGGGCCAGCGAGTCCACACTGACCAGCGATTCCCGTACACTAGCGCTATCCTACACACGAGGGACAATTTACAATTTTACCAAAGCCAATTAACCTACAAGCTTGTACGTCTTTGGAGTGGGGGAGGAAACCAAAGCACCCGGAGAAAACCCACGCGGTCACAGGGAGAACGTACAAACTCCGCACAGACAGCACCCGTCACCAGGATCGAACCCGGCTCTCTGGTGTTGTAAGGCAGCAACTCTACCGATGTGCCTCTGTGCTGCCCGGATCATTATCTTTCACAGTTTCAGTTTAAAAACTTGTCAGAACTCACTTTTCACCGCTCGCTGTGACTCAAAAGAATGTACTCTGTACAAAGCCAGGAATGTTACATCACTATTTTAAAGGAACCAGAAGGGTAACTTGTTCATGCAACGGGTGGTAGGTGTATGCAACAAGCTGCCGGAGGAGGTAGTTGAGCTAGGTACTTTTGCAATGTTTAAGAAACATTTAGACAGGTACATGAATAGGAGCAGTTTAGAGAGATACAGGTACATGAATAGGGTAGACAAAAATGCTGGAGAAGCTCAGCGGGTGCGGCAGCATCTATGGAGCGAAGGAAATAGGCAACGTTTTGCGCCGAAACCCTTCTTCAGACCCTGCACATGAATAGGATAGGTTTAGAGAGATATGGGCCAAATGCAGGCACGTGGCACTAGTGTCGATGGGACATGTTAGCCGTTGTGGGCAAGTTGGACCAAAGGGCCTGCTTTCACGCTGTAAGACTCTATGACCCAAGACATTATAATATGTGCCTGCTAAAATGTAGTTGCACGTTGCTTTAAAGATAGAAAATCCAAGTCCTCCTGCATAAACACAGGGCGAGTTCATACCGCGATCAATCAACACGCTAAATTTTGGCACTGGCTCTCGAGAATGTGTTTCCTGGAACCCAGATCAGAACATAACATGCACATAACGAGTCGGGGAGGAAAGAGGAGTGGAGATGGTGGACATGCTTCCAGATTTGTCACTCTTTGCCACATAATAGGTATTTCTTGACATCACTAGCGCTAAATGTCAATCCCAGATTCCCTCAATGAGGAAAACAATTTTTCTTTTATGTCTTCAGTGAACTTTAGTTTAGTTTAGAGATACGGCGTGGAAACAGGCCCTTCGGCCCACCAAAAACACGCTGGCCATCGATCACCCATTCACACTAGTTCTATGTTATCCCACTTTTGCATCCAGTCCTTACACACGAGGGCCAAATTTACAGATGCCTACTGACCCGCATGTCTCTGGGATGTGGGACGAAAGCGGAGCACCCGGAGATAAACCACGTGGTCGCGGGGAGAATGCACAAACTCGGCACCCGAGGTCAGGATCGAACCCGGGTCTCTGGCATTGTGGGGCAGTGGCCCTCTCAGCTGCGACACCGTGCTGCCCACTCCTTTATTATTTTAAAATCCCTTATATGACAATCCCCGACCCATATATAGCTCAAAGGGGCCGATCTTCAAGCAGGCCACAGAATGCAGGTCTGCCGTGCCATAAAGGACTATCAATATCTCTCCTGGGACAGCTTAAGAATGAAGGTAGTTAACCAGATGGAGCACTGATTAAGGAAAGTACAATGAGAAAAATGTTCCTTTTGTCCCAAGCACTCATGCAGGGTTTTAACAGTTTGTTTCTCATCACAGCTGCTGCTCAACCTGCTGAGTTCCTCCAGCATTTTCTTTAAGACGACTCAAGGTGATCGAATTGGTGATGATTATAAAGAGAAAAATAAACTCAATGGAGAGTAACAGTTCACACTGAATGCTCTGATCAATAATTCTGCTTAGGGAGTTATCCACCGCGTTTAGGTTGGGCAAGTGTTAACTTTTTTGTGCTTCCATTATCTTAAAATAATACAGAAAATCTTCCAGGTGGTTGAAAATCTGAAATAAATGTCAAACGCTGGAGGAGCCCAGTATTTTGTACATACAAAAAATAATATTAATAAATAATAGACCCAAAATCAAATATTGATTTAAATCTGTGTTACTGATTTTGTAACCAATCATCTTGTATAGGCACAAAATGCTGGACAGGCAGCATCTCAGGAGCAAAGAAATAGGTGACGTTTCAGAAACCTTCTTCAGACCTGGAGGTGAGAAATATCCTGACTACGTGTGCTGTCTGTACGGATGTTGTGCGTTCTCCTCGTGATCTGCCTGGGCTTTATTTCCAGGATCCCCGGTTTCTTCCCGCACTCCAAAGACGTACAGGTTTGTAAGTTAATTTGCTTGGTATAATTGTAAATTGTCCCGACTGTATGTAGATAGCACAATGTGCGGGGATTGCTGGCCGGCGGGGACTTGGTGGGCAAAAGCGCCCATTTCCTCGCTGTATCTCTTTTTTTTTTATTTTTTTAATATTTTTATTAACAGTAACCAATTATAATGCTTTTAACAACTTTCCAAACGTCAACTTAATTCCATTATTTTACAAACAATGCATCAATAATTCTTCTTATACTCTATTTTTTGATATATAGATAGAAAAAGAATAGAACAGATATAAATCATTAAAGATGTGATTAAATAATAATTTGATTATATATAAGAAAAAGAAAAAAAAAGAAAGAGAACAGAGTTATCAAGAAAAAAAAAAAAAAAAACTGTATCCTCGCTGTATCTCTAACCTAAAATAAATCAGGGACGGCAACAGATGACCTCAGGAAGGGTGGTCGATAATGGCCAATTGTTGGCTCGGGTAGGTGCGCAGGGTTGGGGACATTACAGATGGGGAAAAAAAAAAAAGATCTGGGGAGAAGACTGGAAGGGAGAGTCAATGGGAAGACCAGGGTGGAGACAGGAAAAGAGTGCCAAGAAACGGATAATCTCAAAGCATCAGGTAGAAGATCAACAATACTAAAGAGAAGAGGAAATTGTGAGAGGCAAGCCAGGAGATGGTTCATAAATTCATAAGTGATAGGAACAGAATTAGGCCATTCCACCCATCGGTTGATGGGGCTGAGGTTGGGGCAGGAGATAATGGAGAGCTGAGAAGAGGTCCAAGGTGCCATGCAGAATATAGCGGAGAAAAATATTACTGGAAATATGAAGAGATCTATCCACCCAAGAAGATCATTCACTGCTGGACTCATTAATAGTGAACCAGAAGGTAACGACGGGATCAGCATTAAACCTACCCATCAAAACATACACTTGCAGTGCGATGAGTTCATTGATTCTAGTTTAAATATATTAAACAATTAACATCAATTATGTTTGACGTCTTTTGTCATGACGACAGGTGCATGGTGATCTCCTTAACATTTCTTTGTCATCTGGACAGATAATCATCAGTATTTCAGAGAGGAGAATCTGGTGTACACATTACCCAACTGCTGTGCTCGAAAAAAAAAGAATTTCTAGGCTTTGCTCTCTGAAAATACTATTATTTGTGTGAAAAAAGACACAGTGCTGGAATAACCCTGCAAGTCAGGTAATATCTCTGGAGAACATGGATTAGGTGACATATTACGTCAGGTCCCTTCTTCAGACCATCGCATCACCAATCCATGTTCTCCAAAGATGTATTCAAGAGAGGGTTAGATATAGCTCTTAGGGCTAACGGAATCAAGGGATATGGGGAGAAAGCAGGAATGGGATGCTGATTTTGGATGATCAGCCATGATCCTTTTCAATGCTGGCGCTGGCCCGAAGGGTCGGATCGCCTACTCCTGCACCTATTTTCTAGGTTTCAATGTTGCCCAACTCACTGAGTTACACCAGTACTTTGTGTAAGTTTTTGGTAAACCAATGTCTGCAGTTCCTTGTCTCTACATTATTTGCCTAGTTTCATTATCGAGTTATTTTTTAACTTCAGAAAATTGCTGTAAATGGAAGAGACCTGTAGGTGTCCGTCTGGCAAAGATCTTCATCCATATACAAACAAAATGGAAGTTGAAAAAAGTTTTGGCAAGAGCCAGATCAAACTGAACTGTAAGATCGATCCAGGAAAGTATGTACCCTGGGATATTGAATTCTTCGATAATAAAAAGGAATAAAAAAATCAATAACTTTTAACAAAGATGAGATGAAGAATTCAGATGAAAGATTCTATCAATCTTCTACATGTACCTAGGCTGCCAGTGGTCTTGGGGGGGGGGGGGGGGGGAAATCAAATTTCCTGCATTCCGATTAATGGTTTAATCTTTACAATGTTACGTTATTGTTTGGCCCGTCTGAAAAGATTGTTCACGTGCCAGTAAATAAAACAAAGAAAGCTCAGTGCAGAATTTCCTCCTATTTATTACACAGACAGCACAGCGGCAAGATATTCGGTCACGCCTTTTTTGTGGCTCCATTGTGTGAGAGTAAGTGACCTTTGTAGTGCTGCTGTATGGTTGGAATTTTACCCCCCCCCCACCCTACCCCACACACAAAAAAAAAACTTGTTATCTGCAAAACCAAAAGGAAGACGGGAGGAAAACATTTACAATCAGCAATATTTTTGAGCGCCGACATTTTTCACACAGAATAGGATGGGCTCGTGACTCCAGCACTTTCAAACGAGTACATTTGTATATACTGCGGCATGAAGGCACATATACAGATCCATGTGACTAAAATATACAAGATACATATGCGCCCTTTTTTTCTTCAAACTATTGTATTAAAAAAAAGTGTTTTTGCACAGAAAAATCACTCTATCAAAATAAAAGGGTTCCTTACGGTAGTAAAAAAAACATATTTTAGCTGGGCAAACTTTCAGAGAGGAGAAATTAATTGTAATCAGAGGATAATTTTTATAGAAGATATTAATGGCTAATTGAAAGAAACCCACAAAACTGATGGTGCTGGAAATCTGAAGCTCAACCCTAATGCTGGCCTGTCACTAACTATCCCTCCCACTCTGTGGCCTCCTATACTGTTATAATGAGGCTCAATGCGAGCGTGTGGAAAGACACCCGTCATCATTTTGTGCACCAGTCATCATTTCGAGAGGTCCATGGGAGGGGGGGGGGGGGGGGAACGACACAAGGTGGCGCAGCGCTAGAGTTGCTGCCTTACAGCGCCGGAGTCCCGGGTTCGATCCTGACTACGGGTGCTGTCTGTATGGAGTTTGTACGTTCTTCTTGTGGCCTGCATGGTTTTTCCCCGGGATCTCCGGTTTACTCCCACACTCCAAAGACGTACAGGTTTGTAGGTTAATCGGCTTAGGTAAAATTGTAAACTGTCCCCAGTGTGTAGGACAGTGTTAGTGTGCGGGGATCGTTGGTCGGCACGGGCTCGGTGGGCCGAAGTGCCTGTTTCTGTGCTGTAATTCTAAATTAAAAATGAAACTAAATTAACTACAACTTTCTAAACATAACAAGAAACTAAATTCCATAGTGGAGGCAATTTTTAAAGTATGTTTAGTGGAACGGAAAAAACCAAAAGCAGTTTCTAAAACAATGCCTTGCCAATCTCCTGGTCAAACCCATTCCGACTTCCCCATTTAGATCTATGTTGCGTTATTAATTTATTTTGAGCAAGGTTATAACAATCGCCGTTCAATCATCTCAGCCCAGCATATTGCTCTTGAACTGAGAGTCACAACTGAATTATTTCATCATTTTTTGGAACTCATAATAATGATATATGGACACACTGATCTGTTTTGTAGTAAATGCCTACTATGTTCTGTGTGCTGAAGCAAAGCAAGAATTTCATTGTCCTCTCAGGGACACGTGACAATAAACTCACTTGAACTTGACTCATACCGTCAGTTTTAGTTTCAAGTAGACTAAAGCAGTCATCAGGCCACTTTGACCTCCTTTAACATTACAATGAAGCCCAACGTTAACTTGAGGAATAGCACCCCATCTTCTGACTGGCCACATTGCAGCCATTTGGACTCGGTACTGAATTTAAAAAAAGACACAAAGTGCTGGAGTAACGCAATAGGTCTAGCAGCATCTCCAAAGAACATGAATTGGTGACGTTTCGGTGACCCTTCTTCAGACTCCTGACCCGCAGAGCTATTCCGGCAATTTGTGTTCTTTTTTGTAAACCAGCATTTGTAGTTCCTTATTTCCTCAATATCAAATTCAAATACCTACAGATAACTTGATTGCTTTTTGTCTGTAACAGTTGCCCATTTGTGTTAATGGCTCAGCATTTAGTTTCAAGCCGTTCCTCCCCCACCATATTTTCTTTTATTTACTCTGGGAGTGCAAAACTTGCCCCAATCAGACCTACCTACTGGTCACATCTACCTTCTCTGTATTTCAGTCTTTTGTTTTGCGTTATTCCTCTCTAATAGTTCAATTTAGTCACTGACAGGTGACCGTATTTACTGGAGGCACAAGTAACTGCGTATGCTGCAATCTGCTGTAGAACGCAAATAACTTGAATAACTTCAGTGTGCCAGACAGCATTTCTGGAGAACAGGAGCCAGATGACAACAATCGATCAGTCACAGAGTCACACAGTGTGGAAACCGGCCCACGGTGACAAACACGTCCCAACTGAAATTTCCACTAAGAATGGGTGCTGCACATTTGCCTATGGTGCCCATATCTCTCTTGAAGATCAGGATCAGAAGTTTGGTTGGTACATGCTCAGTTGCACAGCCGTTGAACCAACACCTTCAACACATGGGTAATAATTAATTTTGGGGTCAATTGGAGCAGAGAATCATGTGTAGGGATAGGTATGAATGGAAGTACTTCCCCAACCCGTGTCGCCAACATGAGCACTGTGGCGGTTCGATCAAGTTTTCTGAAGATGATTAAGATAAGACAGTCCAGGAACTCCTGCAGTGTTCCTGAAGTCTCAGTGCTTAGGAATTAGTGCCATCCCACGCATCCCCGATACAAAAACATAGCGGGCTTACAACTGTGACTCACCAGGAAATACCAAATGAATTTGTGGACGGAAACAAAACATACCAGAAATGGCCATTATTGCAGTTTGCTCTTGGGGTTAAAAATAAAGTTCATTTCCAGTACGTAACACAGAAGAAAAAAAAAATAGCACTTGAATTTTTTTTAAATGGCACTTGAATTGCAAATAGGATGCTTGAGATAGGATTCGGTTGAGCATTGCCTGGTAATATTTACTCAATTTCCTCATTCCACCTTGCTTCTTATATTGTGTAGGAAGGAATTGCAGATGCTGGTTTACACCAAAGATAGACACAAAATGCTAGAGTAACTCAACAGGAAAGGCAGCATCTTGAAGAGAAGGAATGGGTGACATTTCTGGCTGTTATCCAAATAATGTTGTGGTTAATGAGCTATGTGATGTTTGACATGAGCTCATTCCACTTGCTCTATCCTACAAAATCAGGTCTAAATCTTTCTGTGAACTGGAGACAAATGATCACTAACCAGAATTACTCTTCTTCCTATCCCTTATCTATGGGTGTTTCCATAATTAAATTGAGATTAGTTAAACATCTTAACTTTGCTGTTTAAGAAAGACCTGCAGATGCTGGCAAAATCGAAGGTAGACACAAAAAGCTGGAGTAACTCAGCGGGTGAGGCAGCATCTATGGAGAGAAGGAATTTGCGACGTATCGGATGGAGAGAAGGAATTGGCGATGCTGCCTCACCCACTGAGTTACTCCAGCTTTCTGTGTCTACCTTCAATCTTAACTTTGCTAATGATTTTCATTATTGTTAACTATAAAATCATTAAAACTTACTGGGACACACATGTTCTCTAAAATCTGCTGCCTTTTCAGTTCAGTTCAGTGTCAGGGGTACGGAGGTAAAGTGAAACATTTTTGTTGCCTGGTAACCAGTCAGCAGAAGGATAATACACGATTACAATCGAGCCAGTTACAGTGTATACAGCATCCTCCATAATGATTGGGACAAAGACCCATCATTTATTTATTTGCCTCTGTACTCCACAATTTGAGATTTGCAATAGAAAAAAAAAATCACATGTAGTTAAAGTACACATTGTCAGATTTTATTAAAGGCCAATTTTATACATTTTGGTTTCACAATTGTAGAAATTACAGCTGTGTTTATACATAGCTTCCCCCCCCCCATTTCAGGGCACCATAATGTTTGGGACACATAGCTTCACAGGAGTTTGTAGTTGCTCAGGTGTGTTGAATTGCCTCCTTAATGCAGGTATAAGAGAGCTCTCAGCACCTAGTCTTTCCTCCAGTCTTTCCATCACCTTTGGAAACTTTTATTGACGTTTATCAACACGAGGACCAAAGTGGTGCCAATGAAAGTCAAAGAGGCCATTGACTGAGAAACAAGAATAAAACTGTTAGAGATATCAGCCAAACCTTAGGCTTACCAAAATCAACTGTGTTATGGCCTGGGCATGTATGGCTGCTGAATGTACTGGCTCACTTATCTTCATTGATGATACAACTGCTGATGGCAGTAGCATAATGAATTCTGAAGTGTATAGACACATCCTATCTGTTCAAGTTCAAACAAATGCCTCAAAACTCAGTGGCTGGCAGTTCATTCTACAGCAAGACAATTATCCCGAACATACTGCTAAAGCAACAAAGGAGTTTTTCAAAGCAAAAAAATTGTCAATTCTTGAGTGGCCAAGTCAATCACCTGATCTGAACCCAACCGAAGTGAACTAGCCCCCAAAACAAGCATAAGCTAAAGATGGCTGCAATACAGGCCTGGCAGAGCATCATCAGGGAAGACACCCAGCAACTGGTGATGTTCATGAATCACAGACTTCAAGCAGTCATTGCATGCAATGGATATGCAACAAAATACTAAACATGACTACTTTCATTTACACTACATTGCTGTGTCCCAAACATTATGGTGCCCTGAAATGGGGGGGGGGGGAGAAACTATGTATAAATACTGCTGTAATATAAAAATGGCCTTTATTAAAGTCTGACAACGTACACTTTAACCACATGTGATTTTTTCTATTACAAATCTCAAATTGTGGAGTAGAGGCAAATAAATAAATGATGGGTCTTTGTCCCAAACATTATGGAGGGCACATGCTGGGAATAACATTTAGTGCAAGGTAAAGCCAGTAAAGTCCGATTAAAGATAGTCCGAGGGCACCAATGAGGTGGATAGTAGTTCAGGACTGCTCTCCAGTTGTGGTAAGATGATTCAGTTGTCTAATAACAGCTGGGAAGAAACTGTCCCCAAATATGGAGGTGTGCATTTTCACACATCTTCCCTTTGCCCGATTGGAGAGACATTAGATAATAGACAACAGGTGTAGGAGTAGGCCATTTGGCCCTTTGAGCCAGCGTGATTCAATGTGATCATGGCTGATCATCCCCAATCAGTACCCCGTTCCTGCCTTCTCCCCATATCCCTTGACTCTGCTATCTTTAAGAGCTCTGTCTAGCTCTTTCTTGAAAGCATCCAGAGAATTAGCCTCCACCACCCTCTGAGGCACAGAATGCCACAGACTCACAACTGTGTGTGTGGAAAAAGTTTTCCTCATCTCCATTCTAAATGGCTTACCCTTTATTCTTAAACTGTGGCCCCTGGTTCTGGACTCCCAACATCGGGAACATGTTTCCTGCCTCTAGCGTGTCCAAACCCTTAATAATCTTATATGTTTCAATAAGATCCCCTCTCATCCTTCTAAATTCCAGAGTATACAAGCCCAGCCGCTCCATTCTATCAACATATGACAGTCCCACCATCCCGGGAATTAACCTGGTGAACCTATGCTGCACTCCCTCAATAGCAAGAATGTCCTTCCTCAAATCGGGAGACCAAAACTGCACACAATACTCCAGGTGTGGTCTCACTAGGGCCCTGTACAACTGAGAGGGGAGAAGATGGAGTGGCTAGGGTGGGACTCATCCTTGATTATGCTGCTGGGCTTGACGAGGCAGCGTGAGGTATAAATGGAGTGGAGATTGGTTTGTGTGACGGTCTGGGCTGCGTCCACAATTCGCTGCAATTTCTTGTGGTCCTGGGTGGAGTTCAAATGTACCTAATGTGGGTACCCTTACCAAAACAACAAAGTGCTGGAAGAACTCAGCAGGTCAGGCAGCATCTGTGGAGGGAATGGAGAGATGATGTATCAGGTCAGGACCTGTCTTGAGACACAATCTGGGCGGCAAAGATAGACACAAAATGCTGGAGTAACTCAGCGGGACAGCAGCAACTTCACCGACCCAACCCCAAACGTCACCCATCCTTTTTCTCCAGAGATGCTGCCTGACCCGCTGAGTTACTCCAGCACTTTGTGTCTATCTTCGGTGTAAACCAGGTCCTGCAGTTCCTTTCTACACAGTTCTTTCAATGAACTGGAAATGCCTGATGGATTCATCTTGCTGCAGAATATATCTTGTGCTTGCAATATGCTAGGATTGTGCCACGTAATAAGAGGCTGGGCCATCCGTAAAATATTGCTCACAGTTGCCTTGGCAAAAAATGGTTTGTGATATTAAACTTCACACATTCATGCTGCTTTTATGCTTTTCATAAATTGATGGGGGCGGTCGATGAGGGCACAGGGGAACCACCGTGAGGGGGAAGAACAATGGAGGGCCCGGTGTTGGGGGGGGGGAGGGAGGAGAACAAAGGAGGGCCCGGAGCAGGGGTACTTGGTAACTTTGTCTTCACCGTATGTGGCGACTACTTGCATATCTTGGGTATGCAAGCAAAGAATTTCACTGTGCCTCGTCACATCTGACAATAAAGTATCCCATCGCAGGCTGCAAGCTTGGAAGGCAAGTCACTTGAAAAGGAAGCAAAAATCAGGTCTAGTCACAGGGATTTAGTTAACGTTTGAGATGCTAATTTCTATTCGTAATTGAAATGTGCTTTTAATGCTATTTTCATAATAGGCAACAATTTATTCACGAACGTTCAATATCCATCCAAGAAAGATGGAGTTTGGCCAAGCTCAATAGCTTTCATTCTAATATTAGCAATGAGGTGCCAATTATTTCAGTAGTTTTTGCACATGAATCAAAAGATTGCAATGCAGATGTTTTTCATTAACAGGATAGTCTAAGTAATATATTAACTCAAATATAACCAATCTTTTTACACACTGTAGATACACAATGCCATGCCTATCTATTTTTTATTGTCCAGAACACTTGATTAAGCACACAATTGTTTATTTAATGTGACTAGCATGATTATGAACTATCCTTTGCCAAAATCCCATCTGAGACAAGCCTGCTTTTGTTTATACCTCTAACGTTGTTACATTTACTTTAGTTCATTGCCACTGACTACTTAAAATAAATGTATTTCAATCCATACTATAACACACCTAATCCAATTGTAAATCACTTTGTTAAAACTAGCAAGCATTTTGATAAATGGCCTCAATTTAAATTTCATATTTTATACTTGCATAATGCCAGAATGCATCTTGAGTTAATGTACACTGGCGTACCTACTGCAGAGAAATAATGGCTGCTTAAAATGCCGACCATATTCCTGCTTACTTGGAGTACTTTAAGAAAGTTCTTACAATTTCCTTTGGTATTTCCTTAAATTAATGATTTGTGATTATACAATTGAAGGAATGATTGGAGAGCAAATGAAGGGAAAGATATGAATCAATATGGCTATGTTGAGTTATCACCATACTGCACGAGTAACATAATAGTTAAGATTACCAATCTATTGTTTCAGTAGGATTTCAAAGGAACACTAGGATTCCTCATTAACTTTTTTGTGACGGTTGCTATAAATTGTTTCCACACTTTTTTTGCTGAGCATATGTGGAGCATTCTGAAGAAGGATCTCGACCCAAATGTCACTTATTCCTTTTCGCCAGGCATGCTATCTGACCCACTGAGTTACTGCAAGAATTGTGTGTCTATCTTCTATGCTGAGCAAAGTATCTATTGTATAAGCTATTGATAATAAATCTGCCTTTCATCTTTAAATCACGCAGTTTCTGTTAATGGATGTATATGTCCATCTTATAGAAACTTACAAAATTCTTAAGGGGTTGGACAGGCTAGATGCAGGAAGATTGTTCCCGATGTTGGGGAGGTCCAGGACAAGGGGTCACAGCTTAAGGATAAGGGGGAAATCCTTTAGGACTGAGATGAGAAGGACTTTTTTCACACAGAGAGTGGTGGGTCTCTGGAACTCTCTGCCACAGAGGGTAATTGAGGCCAGTTCATTGGCTATATTTAAGAGGGAGTTAGATGTGGCCCTTGTGGCTAAGGGGATCAGAGGGTATGGAGAGAAGGCAGGTACGGGATACCGAGTTGGATGATCAGCCATGATCATATTGAATGGCGGTGCAGGCTCGAAGGGCAGAATGGCCTACTCCTGCACCTAATTTCTATGTTTCTATCACTATTAATAGTAACGTTACTAAATAAATTGCTCACAAGTAGATTTTTAAAAAAAAATACCTCCCCCCATTCCTAGCCAGTGTATGAATGAATGAAGTGAATGAATTTCTTATCATACTGGGGGGGGGGGGGGGGGGATGCGAAGGAATCCAGATCAGTCAGTATGTTTAATTAACACTAACGAATGTATCATTAAAACGTTGTGTTAGTATAACCATACACAGTACAGTACAGGACCAGGCCCTTGGGTGGCCAGAGAGAGCGGTGTGGGTCTGATTAAAGTTGCTGTTATTTTCCACCCGAGTTAACATGTTGAAAATCCTCATAAGCATGTGACTGTCAAGATTTCTAGTAGCCACAGCTATAAATATTCCTGTGATCATTCTTTAGTCCTAGTGAATCTTTATTTAGGAACCCAATAACATTAAAAAAATTATCTTTAAATCACAACATCAGAATATTCCTTATCTGAAGAAAGGTCACGACCTGAAAGGATGCCCACCCATGCTCTCCAGAGAGGCTGCCTGGCCCAATAAGTTACTCCAGCACTTTGTGTCTTTTTAAATAAATATCTGCAGTTCCTTGCATGTCATCAGACGGCAACTTCTAGGTTTGTTAGTCGTGAGGACATTGACACAAACGCATTCAAACAGCACGTTTCATGTTTTAGTGGCAACTTCACATCATGAAGTATACCACTGTGAAAATGCAGTCCCCATTTTGTTTGTATTCCTCTTTCACCTCACGACTTCCCTCTCTCCCCATACTACTACGTTCTGGTCGTGATGGGGTTAATATTATCGAGTCCATGATCTTTGGTTGAGGTATTTTTCATTTTTGATTACTTGGGTACACATTCCTTCTTCTGAAGTACACAGTTGAACTATTGAAGATAGACTCGAAAAGCTGGAGTAACTCAGCGGGACTGGCAGCATCTCCGGAGAGAAGGAATGGGTGACGTTTTGGGTCGAGACCCTTCTTCAGACTGGTTAGGGATAAGTGGAATGGGAGACATAGATGCTAACAGTTAACATAGAAAAAAACGTTATTTTAAATCAATGGCTTTGCAACGACCATCTCAGAGTGCTTTCAGTTTCTTTTGTTTTCTATCAGGATACATTTGTGAGTGAAATTTTTCAGTCGATAAAGCACTGGAACAGTAATCTAACTTGAAAAAAAAGTGCTGGAGTCATTATATCATTCCCTACTCTAAATAGAAACAAAATGCTGGAGTAACCCAGCGGGTCAGGCAGCATCTCTAATTGCTTATACAATAGATTGCTCAGCATAGAAGATAGACACAAAATGCTTGCAGTAATTCAGCGGGTCAGGCAGCATCTCTGGCGAAAAGGAATAAGTGACATTTGGGTCGAGATTCATCTCTGGTACGGGTGATGTTTCAGTATGGGACCCTTCTTCAGACGTCTTCTACTTCAGGGTTCTGAAGCAGGGTCCCAACCCAAAATGTCACCTATTCCTCTTCTCCATAGATGCTGCCTGACCCGCTGAGTAGCTCCAGCATTTTGTGCCCTTCCTACACACCCCAACTCTAAATATCATCTCTTTATTTCACTCCACAGATGCTCCATGGCCTGTTGAGTTCCTCCAGCACTTTCGTTTTTGCTCGAGGTTCCAGCATCTACAGTAATCTTGACTCACACTTCACTGCAATTCTGTGGAGAGCTGCATTGTGTCTTGCAATTTGAATAGGCGATCTAACCAAGAGGCATTTTGTCGGCTCTGCTGAAAATGATTTCACCACATTACTCAAAGAGCAGAGAGATGATCAACTCAGTGAATGACTCCTTTTGGTCTGCCGGAACTTTGTCGACCTCCCAGCAGAGCAAGATGTCAGTCAGGGAATGTTGCTGACTGGCCCGCTCCAGACTGCAGGAGTATGTGCTGAGGGACGCACGGAAGCTTGGTGCAGCCAACGACAAGACTCTGTGGGGGAGGGTAACAGTCTACGGTCCTTCAACTGAGGACATTTGGGGGGGGGGGGGGGGGGGGGGGGGGGGGGCGTGGTGGTGACACCTCTCAAATAAGGGAATGGATTTCATGCCAGGGTGCAGTAAAATTGTGTAATTTGTGTAAACACTACGTAATGTCGAATTGAATATATCGATAGCTTCCGAGAATGTCAGAAGATTTATTTGCAGTTACTGTATTGTACATATTTATTTCCTTGATTAAAGTTTCTTTTGATTTTTTTTAAATTAAATTTTTTTTTTTTTTTTTAAGTTAGTTCTTATCGGCAAAACGAGCTACATTTTGCCCAGGCAACACCAGTAAAATAATTTTAACTAGTCATTCATAAGTGAGCTGTCTATAATTAACTGTCTGCCTACCTACACGACTGAGACCACACTCTGCATCTCAAGCTTATAAAGGGCATCCATTATTTACATTTTGGAATATTTCTAGGGTAGCTTACTGCATTTCCCAATGCTTCACGGAATCCTCTTGTTCAAGTGAAGAACCTCATTTTCAATTGGGAAAGTCTTTGAAAGGAAATGCTGAGCAAGTATTTATTTACATTCCATAGCTTTATTTCAACTAAACAAATGTATTTCCTGTAAAACCTATCCTTGTAAAGTCAATGGAAAAAGTTCAAAACATACCTTGAGCATGACCAAATTTGTCTGGACGACTATTAACATTAGACAGGGGCGAGGTGCTGGAAGACTGGAGGATGGCTGATGTTGTGTCTTTATTTAAGAAGGGCTGCAAGAAAACGCATGGGAACTATGGACCTGTAAGCCTAAGATCTATGGTATTTAAGACAGTGTGGAGGATTATGAGGGTATATATAAATATATTGAGATAGACAGGAGTTGATTAGGAATAGTCAGCATGGTTTTGTACATGGGAGATTGTGTCTTGTGAATCAGATTTAATTTTTTGAAGAACTAAAAAGGTTCATGGGGACAAGGCCAGAGACATTGTCTATATGGACTTCAGCAAGGGTTTTGATGAGGCTTTGCATGGGATGCTGCTCTGGAAGATTAAATCGCATGGGATTTGGGGAAAGCTAGCTGACTGGATAGAGAAATGGCTTAATGGAAGGAAGCAGAGGGTGATAGTGGGGGGTTGTTTCTCCGACTGGAGATCTATGACTAGTGTTGTGCCTCAGGAAGTTATATCAAGGATTTGGATGATAATATACAAGGCATAGTTATTAAGTTTGTAGAGGACACCATGTTGGGTGGAATCATAGATAGTGAAGACATTTATTAAAAATTACAGCTAATCTTGACCAGTTGGTCAAGTGGGCTGAGGAATGGCTAATGATTTTAATGCAGATAAATGTGAAGTGTTGCATTTTGTGAAGTCAAAGCAGGACAAGGCCTTCAAGGTGAATTGTGGGGCCCTGGGGAGTGTTGTGGAGCAGAGGGATCTAGGAGTACAGGTACATTGTTCTCCGAAAGTGCCGCCACAAGTAGATAGGGTGGTCAAGGAGGCTTTTGGTCTATTGGCATTCATCAGTCAGGGTACTGAAGTTGGGATGTTACGTTACAGTTGTAGAACTTCCACATAACATGATTCGGAGTTACCAGAGAGAAAGTGGAAGCATAATCCATGACTTTAGGGAGCTACCCAAGGAGAAACAAAGAACTGCAGATGTTGGTTAATATACAAAAGAACACAAAGTGCTGTAGTAACTCCGCAGCATCTCTGGAGAACATGTATTGGTCGAGACCCTTCTAGGAATAGGAGGACCTTGTGCAAAAATTCATGCCTTTCTCTGTGTGAAGGATCTTGAGCAAATAATTTCATTTGGAAATATTAATACAATTTTTTTTTTAAATCTTGCAAGAGCCTTTAGGCGTCAGCTTCTAATGGTTTTGACACACACCACGTACTTCAAGAGTGAGAAGGAACTGTAGATGCTGGTTTACACTGAAGATAGACAATATGCTGGAGTAACTCAGCGGGTCAGGCGGCAAACTTCAAATTTAACAGCATCCAATAAATAATTAGTACATGTTCTTCCTTAAATTTAACATCATCCAAAGTTATGATATCCTCAACCCCCTGCTTCCTCTAAGGAATGTTACAATTCTAGTGAGTCAGGAAAGGACATATTGCAATGCTGGAGACTTGTGGTCAGAGGCAGTTACCAATGTGTCACGTCAACATTTTATCTACTATGAAGTCATGACATAATAACGTCTAGACTCATGGCTCAGACAGGATAAAGCTACTAATTCCACCACAGATCATTTTAAACAATATTGCGTAATACTAAGCATAGCTGGGTGACGCCTGTTTGGTGGTGAGTAGTCGCCCAAAGAGACAAAACTTTTTCTGGTCACCGCTGGATTTTCAACATTTTGAAAATTTTCGGCGACCTGCCGGCAAGTCGCCAGCAAGTTGCCTGACGTGTGCCGGCAAGTCGCCGAAAAACAATTGTGTAAGTGGGACAGGCCCTTGACGCTCCAAATTTCCCCCAAGCTAGGTTCTGCTATATTCCTACTTCCACAATTTAGATCACAGTTGTCTCAAGTTAAGCAGCACATTTTAGGGAGCAAAACATTTTATTCCTCTTTTCTTACGTCGAGTTAATTAAAAAAAAAGAGACTTGTCCAAAACCATGCATGAAAGTTACAATACTATTTATAATGCTTTGTTCAAAAATATTAGATCATTCCATTTTTTTCATGAACAAAGTGTTTATGAAATAAAACCAGGGATTAGATTTATTGGTAATAACAGTGTACATTTGAAATAACTATGTAAACATGGTCTGAAAATGAACTCGTACAAGAGAACAATGCAAACGGAAATAGGTCACAGACCAGTCATCATTTTGCTTCCTTTTTAGCTTTGTTGAAGTCTTCCCCCCCCCCTCATGCTTTGAGCGGTGGGGGGGGACAATCCCCCCCATGTTTTGAAATCCGGACTTTTTCAGACGCTTTCTAAGGGCTGAATCGGCCCATTCGCCGGGGCGGCATGGCTTAAAATCAAACCGCTGCATCGAGGCGATCGAGGCTCCCGATGTTGAAGCCCCCACTGGCCGATGAAAGGCCCCGCGAATGGGCCGATTGAAGCCCCACGATTCAGGGAAGACGAAGCTGCTGTTGCTGGAGTTCAGAGTCGGTCACCAACCACGTCAGCTCCCAATGTAACCGTCCACAGGGCCCACGGCCGAAGCCACGCGTGTACGCATGCGCGCACCTGCGTGTGTGTGTGCGTGCGCATGCGCGCAGCCGCCAAGAAATTGTGTACCCCCCCATGTTTTGATAGCAATTTCCGTGCCTGTCAAGCACTATAAAGACTAAAGGACAAACAAGCAGCCAAAGTTGTTATTGAGTGGCATTGTGTCCTTTGCATGGAATGTGATCACAAATTAAAAAAGTGAAAGGGGCAAAGAACAAAGGAATGAAAGGTATGAAAAGAATAAATCAAAGCCAGCAACGATGATCAAGGAAAGGTGGAACCTAGAATGGTCCATTGTTGTTTATGGAAAAGGTGATACCGAGTGGATACAAACAGTGAAACTAGGTCGGACAACAGCGAAACTAGTAGCACGACTAGGGTGGCGGAGGGACAGAGAGAGAGAGGGAACACCAGAAGTTGCATTCAACACATTTCCTGCGGCAATTTTAACGTAGCAAACCTTCAATTGAGCAAACTAATAGTAAATCGGACAATGAGCTAAACGAAGAGTGAACCAAAGATATGAATTACAAAGATATCATAAATAAATAAGACATAGAAACATAGACACCTGACAGGTAAGAGGGAGAATATTCACTATATGGGGCCCAGACAACTCAACTGCTCAGGTGGGGCGAGGTATTAATGCAGGGCTGGATAGGATTATAAAGGGAAGGATAGGCATTTTAAAATTACAAGTGCTGGGGCCATTTTACAACTTCAAAGCTGACCTGTCTATTCGTCTATTCCTTTCTTGTGTTGATTTATTGCTACTCCTTGATGGAATCATGCTACCTGCCTCAACTTGTACCTATAACAATAAGTTCCACATACGAAACACTCACGTCAAGAGAATTTCCAAGCAATACTTTCATGGGTCTACTAACAGCTATAATGCACGTACTAATATTAGTTATCGTCTCACAGAAAAGTAGAAAACCCATAGAAAAGGGCGGCATGGTGGCGCAGCAGTAGAGTTGCTGCCTTACAGCGCCAGAGACCTGGATTTGATTCTGGCTAGGGTTGCTGTCCATACGGAGTTTGTAACTCTCCCCGTGACCACATGGATTTCTCTGGGAGCCCTGGTTTCCCCCTACACAAAGAGGTAGAGGTTTGTAGGTTAATTGGCTTTGGTTAAGTTGTCAATTGTCCCCAGTGTGTAGGATAGTGGTAGTGTATGGGGATCGATGGTCGGCATGCACTCGGTGGGCTGAAAGGCCTGTTTCTGCACTGCATCGCTAAAGTAAGGTCATGTATAGTGCCTCTCCGGAGAGGCTGCCTGACCCACTGAGTTACTCCACCATTTTGTGTCCTTTTGTGTATTAACCAACATCTGCATTTCCTCATTTTGGCATGGAGGAGTTGGGCTGAAGGGCCCATTTTCTTGCCATATGACGAGGACTCTAAAGCTACAATTCACTTCCTCCAATATAGTATACAGTGTCCAGTGTTCACGATGTGGTTGTCTTTACATGAAAGAAAACAATGCAAACTAAAGCACGGCTTTGCAGAGCACTGTTGTTCAGTCTACGAGGACAAGCCTGAACCTCGAGTCATCTTTTATTCTCCATCTTAATCTCAGTCAGACAGGTTTTGGCTTCTTACACCATTCTAACAAAGCCCAACACAGATTGCAGGAATCTTTCCAGTAACCCAGGTACATTACAGCCCTCAGCATTTGATAGCGATGGGAATTTCAGATAACTGACCATTCTAAATCTTTGGCAGAAATGAATGAATAAGTTTATTGGCCAAGTATTCACATGCAAGGAATTTGCCTTGGTGCTCTGCCCGCAAGTGACAACATGACACAGTGACAATTAGGAATGAAACATAAAACATTAAACATTAATAATAAAACATTATTCATTAAACATACTAGAGCAAAAAGAGGCCACAGATTTTTGGTTATTGAGTAGAGCTGCTACTCGTGAAAAAAAGCTGATATTATGTCTGGCTGTGGCAGCTTTGACAGTCCGGAGTTACCTTCCAGAGGGCCAGTTTTAATGCATTAACCTGCAATGTTAATGCAGTTTCTACCCTCTCCCTACCCATACTGCCAGATCAGCTGCATTTTTTAATTTTCCTGAACATTGCTTGTTTTCCAGAAAATATGACACAATAGTAGATTATGGATTGGCATATGGATACGTAAGAAATTATGGAATATGGATTATGTGTGGGTAAAGAGCATTTTGTGTCTACCCGAGATAAGAGATGATCCCGGTATCATGTTCGGCACAGGCATTATGGGCTGAAGAGCCTGTTCTTATGTTGTACCATCCTATGCTCCATGTTAAAATACGGGGGTATTCTGAAACAGTCGGATGGATAGGATAGGTTTTAAGGGATATGGGCCAAACGCAGGCAAGTTAAGAGTAGGATAGAAGGGACATGTTGGTTGGTGTGGGCAAGTTGGGCTGATGGGCCAGTTTCCACGCTGTATGATTATGACCATGAATGGTTCTTTCTCTATGCAGCTCCAGCATAGTATTCCCCCTCTCTACTCCATTCTCCTAAAATCTCCCTCCATTTACAGAGCGAGGGCTTGAGAGAAGTCAATGTTCATACCACTGGGGTGTAAGCTGCACAAGCAAAATACGAGGTTCTGTTTCTCCCATTTTCATTGGCACTTCAAAGCAAAACATTTGTTTTCAATAGCTAGTTAATTTAGTTTATTGTCACCCGAGCTGAGATACAGTGAAAAGCTTTTGTTGCCTGCTAACCAGTCAACGGAAAGATAATACATGATTACAATCAATCCATCCACAGCGTGCAGATACATGATAAAGGGAATAACGTTAAAACTACTGTCATGGGAAAAATAGCTGCAAGAGGCAACATGTATTTGGAAATACTTACTTGTAGTGCTTCTATCACCATATCCCTTGCTTCAAGTTCCCCCTCAAGCACGCTGAAGAACATCAGTAGCTCGGACTTGCTGAGATTTTCTAGGTTCATGTTGGCTCTATGAAAGAAAGATTATTGCTGTTAGCCTTGCCTTTTCTCCCTTTGTACTTGATGCAAGGTTTAAGAAACATACTGTCATGTACAGGTAATTCTAGAAAGGATGAATCAATGAAGGTGGGTCCGATGTATAAATGGATATTTCATTTTAATAGTTTTCCACATGCGAAAACCCCACCTTTAAACAATGTCATCTTTAGACTTCAGTTTCAGCTGCTTCAACCTTATTAGTCCAGAAATGTCTTTAAGTGTAGTTGAGTTTAGAGATGCACCATGGAAACAGGCCCGTTGGCCCACCGAGTCAGTGCCGACCAACGATCACCCGTACTCTAGTTCTATCCTAAATACGAGGGAAACCGGAGCACTTGGAGAAAACCCACGCGGTCACAGGGAGAACGTGCAAACTCCCTATGGACAGCACCCGTAACCCAGGTCTCTGGCACTGGATGGCAACAACTCTACCTCTGAGCCACATTGTAATTATTTTCACAATGTTTGTCCTTCGTCGCCATTTTATTACATTTTCATTTGTAAATGTCTCTCAAAGTAGAGCCCGTTTATTAAAAATGTTTGTTTTCTCCCTCATGATGCCCCCTGATCTGCTGAGTATTTCCAGCGTTGTGCTTCTTCATTTCAGATTTTTCTTCCGTGCTCTGAAGATGAACACAAAAAAAGATTGGACAAGCCCCTTTCAGTTACCAAATTACAGCAACAAGGCTTTTCTGTTCAACATTGTGCAGCGCTGGCACAGGAAACATGTCCATGGTGAAAGGAGTTACTAAACAAAATGAGGGCTCCCTTACAGTACTGACCTTTGTGTTGAGCAGATCTCCTACACCCAGTTTCACACAGGGTCTGGAAAATTGTTCTGTATCGCATGCAAGAAGACTGCCACTGATACAAACAATGAATCTTCTCAGAATTGAAGTCGTTCTTCTGGCTTTTCATCAACCTTTAAAAGCAAATTCCATTCTGAACACCTTTTGTTACCTATTCGTCTTTACAGCAGGTGCACCACTGATTTTCCGGCACCCTTCCTTCTGGAGCCTTGACGGATTTTCCGTTTTGCCGGACCAACCGAGGTCACAGCCTCGGAGGGGCCGAGATACCGGCCCGCAAAGTCTGCTATGGGAACGGATTTACCGACTCTGGCTGGGCTGGAGTTTCAGAGCCCCGGCTGCATGCAGCAAATTTGATCTGCTGATCAGCCGTGGAAGTCAGCAATGGGAAGGAAGGGACGGCAGATGTTGGTTTACACCAAAGATAGACACAGAATGCTGGAGTAACTCAGCAGGTCAGGCAGCATCTCTGGAGAAAATGAATAGGTGGCGTTTCGGCTCGAGACCCTTCTTCAGACTGAGTCAGGAGGTAGGGAAACTTGAGGTATGAGAAGGTACAAAGAACAAATGAATGAAAGGTGTGAAAAGAACAAATCAAAGCCAGCAAAGATGATCAAGGAAAGGTGGAGCCCACAATGGTCCATTGTTGACTGTGGAGAAGATGATAATGAGTGGAGACAAATAGGACGACAGCGAAACTAGTAGGACGACTGGGGGGGGGGGGGAGGGGGGGGGGAAGGATAGAGAGAGAGGAAACTCTGTTTAGTTAAAACGTCAGGGAATTTGTGCACAGAATTAATGCATACTCTACATTGTATGGATTGAAGATAGAATCAAAGTGCTCAAGTAACTCAGCGAGTCAGGCACAATTTCTGGAGAAAACAAATAGGTGAGGTTTCGGGTCGGGACCCTACTTCAGACGAGTCGCCCACCCTTTTTCTCCCGAGTCACATCTTTCATGCTGCCTGACCTGCTGAGTTACACGCAATGCCGTCTGGAGCTATGCTCCTGGTGGGGCAACCATGGCGGTAAGGTCGAGGGGGAGGTCTCTGACAAAGAGCAATCCAACCAAGACCTCAACAGTGGAACAGGCGGAGGACGATGGCTGACTTTAGTGGAGCGTCACAACGGCTGGGAAGGCGGATGAAGGCTGCAGCAGAAGAGGGTCTCCGGTCGTCCCGGACTCCATGCCACTGGATCCTGACCCAGATCTGTAAAGGACCGTGGGGTGGCTGTCTGTGCACCAGTCTCTCCATGTTAAACAAAGTCACGCACAGGCGTCCTCCATGAGAGGACAGTCATACTCGTTTCGAGTTACCGCCGATAATGATGATGACACCAGCACTTTGCATCTGTCATCGGTATAAACCAGCATCTGCAGTTCCTTTCTACACATTTAGTATGGATTGAATTTCACTCAGGACCCCATCTCATGAATAATGAATAGAAGTTTCAGGTGGACCTGCTCCATATTTAACTCGTATCTAATTTCAGATCTGTAACTAACGAGATGACTCTGATGGTGCTATTTAACATATTAGTATCAGGCAACCTAGATTTGTAACGCAGATTCTCCATGGTGCGGTTCTATAACTCAATCGTGATGCAAAAAACAAAGTGGATGCAAAAATTAAAGTAAAAGCAACAAAGGTTTGACGAATGTGCTCCTGCAAATAAACATAATAATGGCTTTTTAAAAAAGGCCAGTCAAAGTGAAATATCACATTAACATTCTTACTCTTTACAGGTCAGGAGTAATTTTCTCGTTAAGTATTTCTCCACTCTCCATGCAACTTGCCTACTTCAGAAAACCCATCATCAGTCTCTAATTTATGCACATAAATCTACCTGTAGATTCCTCTACTCTTCTTTATAGGCTGTCCAGGAGCTGAAGTACGGTTTTGCATGAATAGACAGCAGCCTCACTCAAGTTTAAAGGTCATACGAGTCAAGTACATTTCCCAAAGCAAAGAATTTGGTGTCGTTACTGGTGGCGATTTTCAGATGAAATATCAGGAACTGTCCTGGTTTAAAGTTTAACAAGCAATATGCACATAGACTGTAAATGTTGATCCTAATCTTAGAATATGTACAATCATTATACATTGTACATCTGAAGAGATTAAAGTAACTCCAATGATGTCTCATAAAAATTATAGTTGGAATTTGTCAGTTATAACGCTCCAAATTTCTGTAGCAGAACATAACTGAAGCTCAGGTCTTTGAAGAGACTTCTAGATTTGGGTTGACACAGTGTCGCAGAGGAGCGGTGAGGTGGCACAGTGGTATGGTTGCAGCCTTAAGGGCCTGTCCTACTTGGGCGTCATTCGCGCGTCACGCAGGTGGAGTGCAAAGATTTAGAGAATCCCAAAATCCTGGGGTGCCGCGCGTGACCCTGCCTGCATCACCACGCACCATGCGCGTGTCATGCACACCATGCGCTCATCACGTGGGCATCCTGAAGCGTAAACGATGTCGCTTAAATGACGGCCAAATGGGACAGGCCCTTTACAGCGCTAGAGACCTGTGTTCAATCTTGATTCTGGGTGCTGTCTGTACAGAGTTTGTTTGTTCTCCCTGTGACTGTGTGGGTTTTCTCTGGGTGCTCCGGTTTCCTTCGACATTCCAAATCTCGAAAACCAAACTAAAATGAAAACAGTTCTAACATACAAATGTTTAGTGGCTAAATGCTACAGTTCTGCAAGTTAATATCATGTTTAAATATATAACTAATTTCAATTGCATTCCTTTGGGTATTTGCAGAAACAACATGGGTTAAATCAACTGGAAATGTGTGTAATTACACTGGCTTATTTTGTAGGACTTGTTTCATGGTTAGTGAATGGGAGTCAGCACTTTTAAGCAAATAATTATAGTCAGCATGGCTTTGTGTGTGGGAGATCACACAATTATGAATTTATTTGAAAGTTCTTTAAAGAAGTAACCAAGAAGGTGGACGAGGACAGGGCAGTGGACTATTTGTATTTCAGTAAGCCTTTGATCAGGTTCTACATTGTCGGCTGTTCTGAAAGGTTAAATTGTATGGAATCCAGAGAGCATTAGCTAACTGGATACAGGATTTGTTTCATGATAGGAAGCAGATGGTGGTGGTGGTGGAAGAGTGTTTTGTGGACTGGAGGCTTGTGACTAGTCGTGTGCCTCAGGGATCGGTGCTGGTCCCATTGCTGTTTGGCATCTATAGTCAATGATTTAGATGAACATATACATGGCATGACTAGTCTGTTTTCCAAAATGATATTGTACACAGTTAAGATTATCATAGACGGTGAAAACTGTTGCCAGGACTTGGCGGCTTGAACCATAAGGAGAGGGACAATCTACGACTTAATTCCTTTGAGTATAAGATTGCTCAAGAGTACAAGGGTGCATACATAGAGGTGCAAAAAATTGAGGGGAATAGGGTGAATGCAGGGTTTGTTTCCCCGCAGAGTAGTGGAATCAAGAACTGGAGGCCATCGATTGAAGATTGGAGGAGAAAGATTTAACAGCAACCCAAGGGGCAACTTTTCCCACTCAGAGTAAGGGAGGTATGTGGAATGAGCTGGTTGAAGAAATATCTGAGGCACGTACAACAACAATATTAACAACACATTTGGACAGGTACGTGGACAGGAAAGGTTTACACGAAATGAGCCATATGGGATTTGTTTAGATGGGCATCTCTTTCAGCATGGACAAGTTGAGCTGAAGGGCCTATTCCCATGCTGTACCACTCTGTGATTTAAGCAATTAATTTATTGATCCACAGTCGAGAAAACGCAAACACAGTGAGCAGGTCGGGTAGCATTCTGTCGAGAGAGAAACAAAAAGCATTAACTGTTCAGGTAAATGATCTTATGGGGATGGAAGTGTTATGGACGCAAACCAACTTTTAAGATGGAGATTAACAGATTGGTTGGAGTTTAGGTGGGGAGGGGGCAGGGAAGAGTTAGGCTAATTATGTGGCAAAGGTTGGGAGTCTAAGCTAATCCCATTTGAACTTGACACAAAGCTTTAATTTATCCAATCTACCCAATCCAATCCTACCAACAAGTAGAGAGCAGTCCTGAGTTACTATCTACCTCATTGGAGACCATCGGGCTATCTTTGATCAGACTTTAATGGTCTTTATCAAGCACTAAACGTTATTCCCTTATCCTGTATCTGTGGATGGCTTGATTGTAATCGTATATTGTTTTTCCGCTGACTGGTTAGCTCGCGGCAAAAAAAAGCCTTTCCCCCATACCTTGGTACACATGACAATGAACTAAACTAATTTAAAGGTAGCCCCAATGCCCAGCTTGACTTGGCAGTATTGAAATTTAGCTCAGAAGCTGGAAACAAAATTAATTCTTGGTGGTACTGGCAGTGGGAGGTGGAAGCAGTGGTCAAAAGAACAGAGAAAAAAAAATCAAAAAAAAAAAAATCGCTGGTTGGGAAGAAAAGGCCATTAAAATGGAAGAATCGCAAGTGATTCAGCACAGACCTTATTCACTATCATCTGACTATTCCCTTCTCACAGCGCCTCCCTGCTCCAACACTTCCACCCCTGCCCCTCTTTTCAATCCCACATATGCTATATATCATATGCACAGAAAATGTTTCTAAATCCCACAGGTTAGAAAGTATAGAATGTCACATTTTTGAAAATTACCAGAAAATTACAACTGAAGATCTCATTTACCGGTGCCCAATCAGCCAAAACCCAATCTGGTATCTTAGTCAATTACAAATCATGTCTCAAAGGACAGATAGAACAAACTTGAATTTATGGCATTCAAATAACTTTACCACTTCTGTAACAAGATAATAAAAATGGCAGAATACAAAGTCAGATGATTGACTATTTTCAGGCACAGCAGTGAGTCACTGCCCAGCCCATCACAGGTACTGACCTCTCCAACCATGAAGGGATTTACCGGAGTCGCTGCTGCAAAAAGACGGCAAGCATCGTCAGAGACCCACACTGCCCTGGCCACACACTCATCTCACACACTGCCATCGGGAAGAAGGTACGGGAGCCTGAAAAACTGTAACGTCCAGGTTCAGAAAGGCAATTAAACACTACAACCTTTAAACAAGGTCTGAACTACATAGACTTGGGTGCATTTGTTCTGTCTTTTTGCACTATTATAGTTTGTTTTCTTATATACCATATCAGACACCAGTCTGAAGAAGGGTGTCGACTGGAAACATCACTCATTCCTTCTCACTAGAGATGCTGCCCGTCCCGCTGAGTTACTCCAGCTTTTTGTGTGTTTACAGAGTACTATTCACATCACGTGTTCTGTTATGCTGCTGCAAATAAGAATTATTGTTCTGTCTGGGACACATGACAATAAAATAATCTTCACTCCTATTTGCAAGTCCAATTTTTACCTCTTTACAACAACTTTCTTTTCCAAAAGAATTGTTGAGGGATTTCAGCTTCACAGGCCTCAAGTTCGCACTTCCTCTTCTGTTTAGCACCATTTCTGCTGTGAAATCACCTCACCACAGTAATGCTCACAACTAATTAGAAGTTACCAGACAGTGTTAGAAGAAAATCTACCATGCCAACAGCTGGAAACCATCACAGAAAAGCACAGCAAGATTTGCACTTTTTCTTTACCATGAAAATGGAAAGATATAGCTTTAAGAAAATTACTGAAATAAACCCATACTTGAGCCACACATTTAAGTAACAACATTGCCATTTGTAGCACCTCGCCGTGAAAAAAATGACATAAAATGCTGGAGTAACTGAGCAAGTCTGGAGAACATGGTTAGGCGATGTTTCCCGTTGACACCCTTTAGACATATAGTGTGGAAACATGCCCTTTGTCCCCCTGAGTCAGCACTGACCTGCGATCAACCCACACACTAGTTCTATCCTGCATACTGGGGACAATTTACAATAGCCAATTAACTTACAAGCGTGTACGCCTTGAGAGTGGGAGGAAAACACCCAGAGAAACCCCACGTGGTCCCAGGGAGAATGGACAAACTCCGTACAGACAGCACCCATAGTCAGGATTGAACTCCTGTCTCTGGATTTAGATTTGGGAAGCATGATCAGTGCATCTGCAGATGATGTGAAATTTAGCAGAGTCATAGAGCTACACACCAGGGAAACCGGATCTTTGAGATAGTCTAGCTGAAATCGACCTTCAATCCATACTAGTTGCCTAATCAAGCTAGACCACTTGAGGTTCTATCCATTCCCAATTCAGTATAGATCTGGGCAATGTCCATTCAGTTGGATATTTCTGTACCAGCTGCCCCTCTTGGAAAAGTTTGTTCTGAAGAACGCCTTTGGCCAAAAGTCAATTAGGTAGAGGTTTACATGTAATGACCTTAAGACCCCAAAAGGGAAGGGAAACAATGGATTTTTATCGGCTGCTTTCTTGAGCAGCCAAAGTCAATGAGCAATGTGCCTCATCACAAGGGCAGCATGGTGGCACAGTGGTAGAGTCGCTGCCTCACAACGCCAGAGACCCGGGTTCCATCCTGACAATGGGTGCTGTCTGTACGGAGTTTGTACGTTCTCCCCGTGACCTGCGTGAATTTAGTCCAGGACCTCTGGGTTTCCTCCCACATTCCCAAGACATACATGTTTGTAGGCCAATTGGCTTGATAAAATTGTAAATCGTCCCTCGTGTGTGTGTGTGTGGGATAGTGTTCGTGTGCGGGGATCGCTGGGCGGCATGGACTCGTTGGGCTGAAGGGCCTGTTCCGCACGGTATCTCTCAACTAAAGTAAACTTTCAAACTAGTAGCAAGAACATAATTGGTTGGTGGTGAGAAGGGCAGTCCATCAGAAACTTCCTGCATACCTAGAATCTCATGGGCTAGAGAAAGAGCAATTGGCACAGTTGCACAGGGGGGGTGGGGATTGACCAACATACCCTTGCAAGTGGTACGCAAAATGAGATAGAGGGATTCAGACAAGCGCGAAACACTTACGCAACTAAAAAGGCGAGACATGTCACACTGAATTGATGGAGCACAAATTGCTGATTTAACATTTTAAACATACTTAAATACCAGATTACAGATTTTCTTTGAAATATCGAGTAGTTCTAAAACGGTGCATGTTTGCATTTGTAACAAGGAATGAATTGTACGCACAGCAGATACATTTTGAAGAGTTTGCTATTTGTATGCACAGGAAGTGGATGGAGAGGATAGTGTAATGACAGAAGCCTGTTGTCCTGTTCCCTTTTCTAAATACTCCCTCTGTCACCATGGTATGACTGGGCTTCTGCACACAATTTAGGAACTTAATGAACTGCAAATATAGGGGACCAGTTGCCTATGTTTATTTCCCCAATAGAGAATAGGCTACCTTAACAAATGCTTCATTGACTCTTATTTTCCTGGGCTTTGACTTAATTGGTTTCCTGAATAAAAAGCTGCTCTAAACAAAGGGCCCCAATCAGAAAGGAGCCAAATAACACACTTTCACTTCAGTAAGGAAAAGTGGATCTATAGTGTGTAGGAAGGAACTGCAGATGCTGGTTTAAACTGAACACAAGACACAAAAAGCTGGAGTAACTCAGCGGGCCAGACAGCATGTCTGAAGAAAAATAGGTGACGTTTCGGGTCGAGACACTGCTTCAGACTGACTATAGTGTTCTATAATGATCAAGTCATGTCATAAGTGATAGGACCAGAATTAGGCCATTCGGCCCCGTCAAGTCCATTCTACCATTCAGGGATCATGGGTGATCTATCTATCCCTCCTGACCCCATTCTCCTGCCTTCTCCCCATAATCTATAGTTTTAGTCTCTGTAAAGGTTTCAAATTACAGTGACAACGGCTAAAAAATATATAGCAGACGAACTGCAAATAATTCACTGGAATAAATATTTACAGTAGTCATACCTGCCCCAAAATATTCATTTCTTCATGATGTAAAATAATGTTTTCTGTTCGGGACAGTCAAGTATGTTTTTGAAAAAAGTGAAAAATGCAACTAATTATCTAACCTCCGGAATTGGTAGCTGAAAGTAGCTCGGCTCGAAAACAATAGAATGCTCAAGTCCTTCATTGCAGACCATTGTTCCTCTCTCTGCCTTCCTGCCACATCTGATCTTTTGCGACCTTGATGCAGCTGTTCCTTACCGAACACAGCAGCTCTTTGTCTGCTGCATAATAAAGTGTAGTTTATCGCTTTCCAGATTTAATTTCTTCTGCTTCAAGTAAATTTAATGGAAGTGACAAGTTAATTAAGGCATGTTCAATCCGAATCCAATAGCCTAATTCTGCAAATTATGCCCAAATCAAAAACTGGAGCACAAAGTCTGATTTTAAACCATTTGCCGTATCAGGTTATTATAACCGTCACCTAAAATTTGTATTCATTTTCAAAACAAGATCAAATCATATGTGTAACAAAACCATTATACTGTGACACACCAAATGTTGACCTTTATAATTTATACTGACCAAAATTCACTGATATAGTATGGTCATAATTATGTACTTTAATGGTATTAACCAGTGTTATTATTTCTTTGTGTAGCAAGGAACTGCAGATGCTGGTTTAAACTCAGCAGGTCAGACAGCATCTCTGGAGAAAAGGAATAGGCAACGTTTCGGGTCGGTCTGAAGAAGGGTCTTGACCAGAAACGTCACCTATTCCTTTTCTCCAGATATGCTGTCTGACCCGCCGAGTTACTCCAGCTTTTTGTGTCTATCTTCGATATAATTTATTCACTGGCTTCAATACATAATGAAGAGGATGCTTTAAAAAGCACTTCAGACCCCCCCCCCCCCATCCCCTCAACATCCCACCTCCTTCCCCCAAAAGTAAGAGGCCTTTCTGAGAAAAGGAACAAGGTACCAAAACTATATCAAGAAAATATTCAGAATACTTCTAAATTTGAAAGCGCACAGAGCTTCTCATACAAAAATACTGATACAGATTTAGTGCTTTGAATTAAACTAACTAGATAACTTATGAATAGTGTAGGAAGAAGGAACTGCAGATGCAGGTTTAAACCGAAGATAGACACAAAAGTTGGAGTAACTCAGCGGGTCAGACAGCATCTCATGAGAAAAGGAATAGGTGACATTTCAGGTCGAGACCCTTCTTCAGACCCAAAATGTTACCTCTTCCTTTTCTCCAGAGATGCTGTCTGACCCGCTGAGTTACTCTAGCTTTTTATGTCTATCTTCAATTTATGAATAGTGTACAAAAGACTGGAGTAAAAAGCCTTTCAATAAACAAATCCGGGTGGAAATATTTAGTGGACAAATCCTCCAAAACAGAACTGGAAAAGAGTTAAGTATTATTCCACTGAGAGACAAGAGACTGCAGGTGCTGGAATCTTGAGTTGGAAGAAGGGTCCTGACCCAAAATATTATCCATCCGTTTGCTTGCCAAACTCCTCCAGTAGTTTAAACAAAATGTTTTAAACTAAAGCATCACGCAAATATAGGCCTGACCAATGTTCCACTTGTAGCCTGGGAGATTTCCCTATGCATCGAAATGGAAATGCATCAAAATGGTCAAACAGATTACAAAAAAACAACACATCAAACTAGTAAATTTTTGTAATGTTATCACGATCCTCTAAACTTGGGCATTACTAAGTCATTTAGCAATACGCTACAATTAAAAAGGCACGCATGATAAAGTTTATATCAATCTCAAGGGTCCTGATCGGATGTATTACCTATCCATGCCCTACAGAGATGCTGCTTGACCCACTGAGTCTCTTCTTATAAAGTCCACACACAAGTTGTTCAGCCAGAGCTGAACACACTTCCCGGCATCTGCATCAAATGGTGTCAGTCTTGCCGCTTCTTGTGCGTGGTGGTGGAAAGATTGGTGGAAACAGGGCCACCAGGTGAACGCCCTTTCCTTGACCCCACCCACTGAGTTACTCCAGCACTTTATGTTTCACTCAAGGTTCCAGCATCTGCAGTTGCTTGTGTCTCAGGGTTTATATCAGACCATTGACCATTCTGGCTTTCAGCTAGGTTCCATCTACGCTTCATGCTGCCTCGCCGAGGCCACCAGCTCAATGAAGGATGAGTCTCACCCCGGACACTCCCTCTTCCCCCCTCTCCCATCAGACAAGAAGTACAGAAGTGCGAAAATGCATATCTCCAGTTTCAGGAAGTTTCTTCCCAGCTGTTATCAAGCAACTGAACCATCCTACAACCAACCAGAGAGTGGTCCTGACCTAACATCTACCTCATTGGAGACCCTCAGACTATCTTCAATCAGAATTTATAATGCACAAAACATTATTCCCTTAGTCTGTATCTGTACACAATGGATGGCTTGATTGTAATCGCACATGTAATCTTTTCGCTGACTGGATAGCACGCAACAAAATAACTTTTCACTGTACCTTGCTAAACTGGATAGCAATTGGAAACCAATCTCAGGCATGATGGCCTAGAATTTGCTCGAGTAGGAATTCCTGTGGCATTTGCTACAAGTTGTTTACTTTCTTCAGTCATCAACCAGTTATTTTGAAATTACATATGGTTGGAAAAACAGACTGACATTGACGGAAAATTACAACAGGAATCGAGAAAAGGAAAAATAGATCTAGCATATTATTCACAGAAAATGAAATAGAGAATAATATGATTAGATCTGTGGAGAAGAAATAAAACATTAAAACTATGATTGAACATATCACCAGGAACTATAGGGCAGCACAAAGGCACAGCTGCTGCCTCCCAGCGCCAGAGACTCAGGTTCGATCCCGACTCCGGGTGGCGTCTGTGTAGAGTTTACTACACATTCTCCCTGTGACCGTGTGGGTTTCCTCCGGGTGCTCTGGTTTCCACCCTCATCCCAAAGGTTTGCAGGTTTGTAGGTTAATTGGCTTCTATAAAATTGACTCTAGTGTGTAGGATAGAATTAGCGTATGGGTGATTGCTGGTCGTTGCAGACTCAGTGGGTCAAAGGGCCTCTTTTCACACTGTATCTTTATTTTTTTTAATTAATAATGGTATCACAGAAAATTAGTGGGCATTGCCAAAAAACAGGGAATGCGTCTGAAAATTAAATGTGTAAAACCAGTGTGTGAACCTGGTATGAACTTGATGGACCCTTCCACACAAAGGGTGGTGGGTGTATGGAACAAGCTGTCAGAGGGGGTCGTTGACTATCCAAACGTTTAAGAATCAGTTGGACAGGTACATGGATAAGACAGGTTTGGTGGAATATGGGCCAAATAAATGCAGGCAGGTGGAACTAGTGTAGCTGGGACATGTAGGCTGGTATTCCACGCTGTATGACTGAAGGGACTGTTTCCATGTTGTATCACTAAACTATTTGTCACCTGTAGCAGCTGGGAGTTCAGTTCCACTTCTGTGGGTCTGTCATTTCAGAACCATAAAGTGCTGTATTCAGTGTTCCACATCTGCTTTGCAACCACTCGATTTCTAAGCAGAGTTTAATTCATATTTGCAGCATCATCTCCACAACCTTTTTGCTATTCGAGTCAAATTGACAAGAGTGAGTTTATTTTGGGAGGCCAATGATGGAAAGGCACAATTCATCCAGACATTTTTAGCAATGGGCATTTACTTCTCCAGCTTAAATGACTTTATTTTCCTTGCATTTATTAAAAGGATGTATCTCTTGAACGTATTATTTTACAAAGCAATTCTGAGCGAATAAATGTACTACACATCAACAAACCGGCCTTTATTAGATCCATCAGACTGTTTACATTGAATGACTTGTGGAGAGGCCAGAAATGACTGGTATGTTTAGGCTTAAATGTACCTCTCAACAACATTAAATGATTTCCAAAAATTAGCAATCACAGAGTTGAAAATATTCCGTGTTCTTTTGTTTCACACTGATGTAAAACTCTATAATTTGATGTCAACAACCTACAGCAGCAATTATGGACTAGAAATTTATATTGGGTTATACTTAAAAACATTGCATAATTTCCACACGCAATAATTGGGGCACTCAAAAACAAAGTATCATTGTGGCAAATTAAAATGCAAATCAAACAGATGCAATGAATTACAATCATCTTTTAATATTTTAACGCTGTTTTGTCTCAAATAAGAATATCAACGGAGGGGACAACGGGAGATTCCTTTGGAGATTTGCAGGGTCAATTATTCATGTCAATAAGTTATAGAAGCAGAATAAAGGGCCTGTCCCACTGTACGAGGTAATTCACGAGTTCTCCCAACTTTCCCCCGATTCGAACTCGGAGAATTACGGTAATAGCCGCTCGTACGCACTCGGGGCTCTCGTGGACATTTTTCAACATGTTGAAAAAGCTTCACGAGCTTACCGCGTTTCCCGAGTACCTGCCGTTAGCATTACGAGCCACTAAGAGACGTCCTAAGGTCTGACGTACATTCTAAACTCGGGAGAACTCTTGAATTACCTCGGTATTGAATTACCATACAGTGGGACAGGCCCTTAGTCTATTTGGCGCATCAAGTCTACTCTGCCATTCGATCATGGCTGATCCATCTTTTAACTCCATTCCCCTGCCTTCTCCCCATAACCCCTAACACCCGCACAAATCAAAAATCTATCTGTGTAGGAAGGAACTGCAGATGCTGGATTAAACCGAAGATAGACACATAAAGCTGTAGTAACTCAGCGGGACAGGCAGCATCTCTGGAGAGAAGGAATGGGTGATGTTGAGACCCTTCTTCACACTGAAGAATGTCCTCCTTCTGAAGAAGGGACTCACCTGAAACATCACCCATTCTTTCTCTCCAGAGATGCTGCCTGTCCTGCTGAGTTACACCATCTTTTTGTGAAGAATCTATCTCTCTCTGCCTTACAAATATCCATTGACTTGGCCTCCACAGCATTCTGAGGCAATGAATTACACAGATTCACCACCCTCTGACTAAAGAAATTCCTTTGCATCTCCTTCCTAAAGGAACGTCCTTCAATTCTGATGCTATGATCTCTGGTCCTAGACTCTCCCACTAGTGGAAACATCCTCTGCACATCCACTCTATCCAGGCCTTTCACTATTTGGTAAGTTTCAATGAGATCCCCCTCATCCTTCTAAACTCCATCAAATAGAGGCCCAGTGCTGTCATATGCTCATCGAATATTAACCCAGTGCCATCAAACACTCGTCATTTGTTAACCCACTCATTCCTGGGATCAATCTTGTAAACCTCCTCTGTACTCTCTCCACGCCAGAACATCCTTCTTCAGATGAGGCCCAAGACTTCTCACAATACTGGCACAAGATGATTATTAGCGCAAGATGAATGACAGTATAGGTTAGGTTAATTCTAATTCATCATGTTGGTATCCTTAACTACCCCTCCATGAACAGCGTTTAATTATATGATTGATAGCCACCAATTAAACAACAGTCTCATCCAAAAAAAAACTTGAAGTGCAAATAATGACTGATATAAAATGATGCTACTCAGAATTCTGCCATTTCAAAATTGACACAGATGGATAGCACTCTCAAATGTATATTCATGAACTTATTACCGAAAATGTGATCACCTCCCTGTTACTATATAGCACAGTGACAGCCAAGCACAACTTGTGATTAATCAATAAATAAATAGATGTGAGTAATTAAATACATACACACACAATAGACCTTAAATATTTAAACAGAACAATTAATAATTACAGATAAAAAATAAGTCAATATGATTCAGGCTATTAATCACCCCATGTACTGTTACAGAATAGATATGCAAATTAAGAATTTTCTCCAAAAAAAATATTCCACTCAAAAAACAAGGGAATACCCAATTTGTTTCTGCAATTAATGGTCCTCGAAGGACATTTTTAACAGATACCATTGATGCTTCAATAAATTATAATTCTTTCCTTCATTTATTACAATAGAAAATGTATTTGCGAACAATGACGCACCAGTAACATAAGGAACTGGTTTAATTCCTTTCGAGTTGTTATTTCCTCAAAATCAAACAAAAAACGTGTGTTTTTTTAAACATTTTGGCAAGGATGCTCTTTGTGTATTCCCTCCGACCCCAAAATGTCTCATCTTTAATGGCTCAAGGATGACCCAAAGTTCTTCACCCTCTGAAGAATGTTTCAAGTGCTCGTGAGAACAGAAGAACTTTGTTGTATGACAACTCCCAAGTCACTTTTAAGTGCCTTACACGCTATTTAGACACTTTAAAAATATTATCAATCATTACATGGTAATCGCTCTTTCAAAATTGACCCCACCAACAAATATGTGTTCTTTGGATGTTTGGGTCTTGAAGGATGACGTCTAATTGAAACACAAAGAGGGTGGCACGGTGGCGCAGTGGTAGAGTTGTTGCCATACAGTAGCAGAGACCTAGGTTCAATCCTGACTACAGGTGCAGGGTGAACAGAGTACGCAAATGCTCCCCGTGACCATGTGGGCTTTCGCCAGGTGCTCCGGTTTCCTCCCACTTGCCAAAGACATACAGATTTGTAGATAATTGGATTTGGGAAAATTGTAAATCGTCCCTAGTGTGTAAAAATATGCTGGCGTACGGGTGATCGCTGGTCAGTGCAGACTCGGTGGGCTGTATCTCTAAACTAAACTAAAGCTGGAGAAACTCAGCGGATCAGGCAGCATCTCTGGAGACCCTCAGACGTAATTGGAGATCTCTCCGACTATCTTTAATCGGACTTTATCTTGCACTGAATGTCATTCCCTTTATCCTGCATCCGTACAGTGTGGACGGTCGGCTCCATTGTAATCAAGTGAAATCAATCTTTCTGCTGATTGTATAGCATGCAACAACAAAGCTTTTCACTGTACCTCGGTACACATGAGAAAAAAAAAACTAAACTAAAATGGGAGAAATGGACAGATGATGTTTCAGGTCCAGCCCATTCTTCGGACTGAAGTAAGACCTCAACCAGAAATGTCGCATGTCAACATTCCCTCCACAGATGCTGCCTGACCCACTGAGTTACTCCAGCACGTTGTGTTTCACTCAAGATTCCAGCATCTCCAGTTCCTCGTGTCTGTATTCAAAGACTATTTGGGCGAAGGAGGTTTTTTCCATGTCACTGATTGCTCCTCGTCTGCTCAGTACACACACCGATGCCTCCCCCTCACTTGGCCAAATGCCTCAATTACCCAAACCCCAACTCAGAATTAAAGAGCGTGGTCCAAACAAAATTCAGGGAAAGAAATCCGAGGGGAAATCCCTGAGAATTAATGTTTGTCACATTTTTTTTTTTTTTTTAACCTGAAAAAGGTTTTCAACCACACTACTACCTAGAAAAAAAAGTGCTCAAAGTTTCCTTACAGAGTAGAAAGCTACATAGAGATAGAGAGAGAGATGATGAAAGGTGAAACACACATTTACAACTTGTAACGTTTCAAATTGGATTGCAATTCGTGATCCAATTTTCTATTGATCTTTTTTCTCCTATTGAAGTGTGGCGCCTCGAAATGAAAGCCTTTAATCAAGGGGAAATGACTGGACTGGAAGGAGGAGGTGGTGGGGGGGAAGAGAAGAGAACTTACAAAGTATAAAGTGCAGGATGGAAAAAAAAAAGTAAAATATCCCTCAGAAGGACTGGAGTGGGGAAAAAAAAACAAAATCCACTCAATTTTTTTACCTCATAAATCGACACGAAGCATCGTATTCTTGCAGTAGAGGTGAAGGAATGGCTTAGAAGGGGGTTTAAAAATACACTTACATTTGAGGCTCCTTGCTGCCTGGCTCTTCGTGTTGAAGACTCGACTCAATCTCAGCTTCTCTTCTCTGGACTTTTTTTCTTCATCCCCTTGTCCTCCCGCCCCTCCCCCTTCCCCGTCACTCACGGTGACTGGCGGCGGCCCCGGGCCAATGGGTGTTGGCGGACGGGTGGGCGTGTTCATAACACGTCCCGCCCACCGCCGCGCACCGCGCATGCTCGGGGGGCGGCGCTCCCTTTGTCTCCCCGCCGTCCGCCTCTCCGTGACGTCACCTCCGGAGAGGTGGGCCTTCCTGTTGTCACAAGGATGACACTTGGTGCAAACCCAACCGATGCAAGCTTTGGATCTCAACTCTCTACAAACTTAGTTTGCAGCACAACTACTATAAACCTTTTACCAACTGACTTTCCAATCCAACTGATGCAAGCATTGGATCTCAACTCTCTACAAACTTGGTTTGCAGCACAACTACTACAAACCTTTTACCAACTGACTTTCCAATCCAACTGATGCAAGCTTTGGATCTCAACTCTCTACAAACTTGGTTTGCAGCACAACTACTACAAACCTTTTACCAACTGACTTTCCAATCCAACTGATGCAAGCTTTGGATCTCAACTCTCTACAAACTTGGTTTGCAGCACAACTACTACAAACCTTTTACCAACTGACTTTCCAATCCAACTGATGCAAGCTTTGGATCTCAACTCTCTACAAACTTGGTTTGCAAACCCAACTACTATAAACCTTTTACCAACTGACTTTCCAATCCAACTGATGCAAGCTTTGGATCTCAACTCTCTACAAACTTAGTTTGCAGCACAACTACTACAAACCTTTTACCAACTGACTTTCCAATCCAACCGATGCAAGCTTTGGATCTCAACTCTCTACAAACTTAGTTTGCAGCACAACTAGTACAAACTTTTTACCAACTGTCTTTCCAATCCAACTGATACAAGCTTTGGATCTCAACTCTCTACAAACTTGCAAACCCAACTTTGGACAGGGTTTTGGATCTGAACTTTTACAAACTTAGTTTGCAAACCCAACTACTACAAGTGTTTTACCAACTGACTTTCCAACCCAACTGATACAAGCTTTGGATCTAAACTTTCGACAAACTTAGTTTACAAACCCAACTTTGGAAAGGTTTTTGGATCTCAACTTTTACAAACTTAGTTTGCAACCCAACTACTACAACTTTGGACCCAAACCTTTTACCAACTTACTTTGCAACCCAACTGACCCAAGCTTTGGACCCAAACATTTTTTACCAACTTAGCTTGCAACCCAACTACTACAAACTTTGGACCTGGCCATTTTAAAATTCACTGGGATAAGGTAGATATTTTCTTCTCTCTGCTTAAAATATATTAACATAGATGTTTTCGTAAATTACTTCCTTGTGATGTTGAGAAATTATGTTCATGAGTTCTAGGAGCATTGAATTTGGGCCATTCCGTCCATCAAGTATACTCCTCCATTCAATTGTGGCTGATCTACCTTTCCCTCTCAATCCCATTCTCCTGCCCTTCTCCCCATGACCCCTGACACCGGTACTAATCAAGATTCTTTCAATCTTAAAAATATCCATTGATGGCTTCCACAATGAATTCAACAGATTCGCCACCCTCTGACTAAAGTCATTGCTCCTCATCTTTCTAAAGGTAGGTCCTTTCATTTTGAGGTTATGGCCTCTGGTCCTAGACTCTTACATTAGCAAAAACACCCTCTCCAAATTCACTCACGCCTTTTATTATTCGGTAAGTTTGTGAGAAATTGTGTTCATAATGGAAAGAAAATGACAACGTAAAAAATGATGTGTTTTTATTTACTGCCACGTCCTCACAGTCTGTTTCACATGATGAGTGTAGCTCTCAGAACCTGGAGATATTTAGATAAGATATGATTCATTTCTCTTTAAGGAACTTTGAAAAGGAGAAGGTGGGATGGCGAGGTGTGTTCTGAAAATGACTGGTTGTGTCTGATGATGCTCAGCTTGAGTCTGGTGCAATAGAAATGTATAGTGTCTTTATTTGGGTGTGTGAAGTTTCACAATGTTGGAATTAAGAGCGGTGAAGTGTCTTAACCAATGCTTTAAAACATTTGAACAGAATTTTTGAAATGACTGCATTGAAAGATAATGCATTGAAATGTGCCCTTCGGTCCCTTCGAGTCCACGTTGATCCTCGACCATCTGTTCACACTAGTTTTGTGTTATCTCACATTGATATCTACTCCCTGCACGCCAGGGGCAATTTACAATTATTCTACAGACCCTCACGTCTTTGGAATGTGGGGAGGAAACTGGAGGGCCCCTTGGATCACAGGGAGAGCGGAAAAACTCTGCACAGACAGCACCCAAAGCCAGGATTGAAACGGGGACTCTGGGTCTACCAGCTGCGTCACTGTGTCACTTTAGACTGTAGAGTTACAGCGCGGAAATGGGTCCTTCAGCCCACCGAGTGTGTGCCGACCAGTGATCACCCCGCACACTAGTACTATCCTATACAGTAAGGGTGATTTACATTTGTTATTAACCAAAGCCAATTAACCTACAAACCTGTATGTCTTTGGAGTGTGGGAGAAAACTGAAGCAGCCGGAGAAACACCACGTGGTCACGTGGAGAACGTACAAACTCCGTACAGACAGCATCCGTTGTCAGGATCGAACCTGAGTCTCTGGCGCTGTAACGCAGCAACTCTGCCGCTGCGCCACCGTTCCACCCAACTGTTGCGCAATTGAACCACAGCCTTGGCTCCACATTATTGCATCTTCAATCACTGCCTGGATTTATTGAAATTATAATAATCTCCTTTCTAGAAAACCTTCCCTTTATTGTTTAGTCTCACCTAATGGCCACGAGGAGAATGGACAAACTCTGTACAGACAGTACCCATAATCATGATCGAACCCAGGTCTCTAGCGCGATTAGGCAACAAGTCTGATGATGTAAGGCAGCAAGTCTAATACTGTGCTACTGTGCCACCCGCCACCCATAGTGGTTATGCATAGTTGGGGTAGAATGGGATGGGAATAAGATCTCGGATATGACAGTAGTCTGGAATTCAGGTATATATTATATGTTCAAAACAAAAAGTACGGGAAATAAGTCAGTCCAACCTCACTGGTAAGAAGCTGGAAAGCACGCACCACCACACTTGGTAACAAATTCTTCCCCACTGTTATCAGGCTTCTGAACAGTCCTTCCATAAGCTAGGGCAGTGTCCTGATTCCCCAACCTACCTCATTGCTAACATTGGACTTTTCCCCCTGGAACTGTTACGCTACAATGCTGAGAAACTATATTCTGCGCTCTGGCATCTTTCTCTTTGCTCTGCCTGTTTTACTTGAGTTTTTGTGGAAGCAGCCCAGACCATCACACAAACCGACCTCCCTTCCATTGACTCCATTTACACCTCCCACTGCCTCGGCAAGGCCTGCAGAATAATCAAGGACGAGTTGCATCCTGGCCACTCCCTCTTCTCTCTCTCCCATTGTGCTGAAGGTATCGAAGTGTGAAAATGCACACTTCCTGGTTCACAGACAGATTTCCTCCCCAGCTGATATCGGGCAAGTGAACCATCGTACCACAACCAGAGAGCAGTCCTGAACTACTATCTACCTCATGGGGGACCCTGGGACTATCTTTGGTTGGATTTTACTGGCTTTACCTGGCACTAAACATTATTCCCTAATTATGTACCTGTACACTGCGAATGGCTCGATTGGAATCGTGTATTGTCTTTCCACTGACTGGTTAGCAGGCAACATTAGAGCTTTTCATTGTACCTCAGTGCACGTGACAATAAACTAAATTGAACTGAAACTGAACTGAACTGAGTTTGGCTTGATTCTATTCATGTGTAGGAAACCTGATTTGTGTGGATGGCATGCAAAAAATAAGCTTTTCACCATTCTGTTTCCAGAGGAGGACTACTATCATCTGATACAGGGTTACACAAAAAGCTGGAGAAACTCAGCGGGTGCAGCAGCATCTAAGGAGTGAAGGAGATAGGCGACGTTTCGGGTCGAGACCCTTCTTCAGACCCGATCTGCAGTTGCATCTGCAGTTCCTTCTTTAACACTATCATCTGATACAATTGGCCTACTCATCTAAATCCCATTTATCTGTATTCTGCACTCTGAATCTTTCTCTTTCCCTATTGCACTTGAGTTTGGTTTGATTGTGTTTAGGAATAATATTATCTGATTTGACTGGATTTGACTGGATAAACAAAACATTTCACTGTACCTCGGTGCATAAACCCAAACCTAAAGAGTATTTGATGTCAAAGATGCAAATTCCGGTCTTGGCTCTGCTAAATATAGGGAAGCACTGCCCTCTACTGGTGGAGGAGCTCACAACAGCACAGAATAGTTTTAGTTTTGGAGATACAGGCATGGATCAGGCTGTTCAGCCCACCGAGTCCTGCAAGTAAGAATTTCATTGTTCTATCTGGGACATATGACAATAAAACACCGTGGTCAGGATCGAAAGCGGGTCCCTGGCGCTGAACGGCAGCAACTCTACCGCTGTGCCACTGTGCTGCCCAAATTTGTCAAACCTTTTTTTCTCAGCAGGAGTCAGGCTTCCACCCCACCCCGGAAATACAACAAAGGAGAGCGATACAAAGTCCAGTTTGTGTCGTGTGTGTCGAGAGTTTCGGCTGGATTATTGACAAGATGAAATCTGCATCCGTTGAAGTAACAACAATCAACAAAAGCAAGGCTCTGTCCCTCACTGATCCCAGGTAGGTGGAGTGTGGTCTCAAAGCACAGTGGGCTGAACAAAATTCTGAACACAATCCTCCTGTTACTGATTTTTGGTGCCTTTTCCTTTATTGACATACCATGTGTGGGGTGTAGTGATCAGATGGAGATTGGAGCATTAGTCACCATTGTAAGTTTGCACAAAGTAATATCACCCTGACCCTCTCCCTCTCCCTCTCCCCCTCCCTCTCCCCCTCCCTCTCCCCCTCCCTCTCCCCCTCCCTCTCCCCCTCCCTCTCCCCCTCCCTCTCCCCCTCCCTCTCCCCCTCCCTCTCCCCTCCCTCTCTCCCCCTCCCTCTCTCCCCCTCCCTCTCTCCCCCTCCCTCTCTCCCCCTCCCTCTCTCCCCCTCCCTCTCTCCCCCTCCCTCTCTCCCCCTCCCTCTCTCCCCCTCCCTCTCTCCCCCTCCCTCTCTCCCCCTCCATCTCTCCCCCTCCCCCTCTCCCCTCCCCCTCTCCCCCCCCCCTCTGACACACACACACGTGGACACATACACGGATGGACACCCACACACGGGGATACATGGACACAAACACTGACACACAAACACACACAAAATGCTGGAGAGAAGGAACGTGGGACATTTTGGGTCGAGACCCTTCTTCAGACTCAAAACATCACCCATTCCTTCTCTCTAAAGATGCTGCCTGACCCGCCGGGTTACTCCAACATATTGTGTCTTATCTTTGGTGTAAACCTGCTCCTGAGGTTCCTTCCTCTGTACACATATGAACCATTTTTCATTAAACCTTGTTAAACCTCTTCTCAGGATTTTCCTCGATGGTAATGCGACAGTCGTTGAACCGGAGGCGGTACCTCCCGATGGGAAGCGGGTGAGCAGATACTGCACCCGGCCCGGAGAGATTCTCTGCGCCGGAGTCCTGAGTTACGAGGTTGGGTCCTGCTATCTTGGGGTGATGTTCGAAAACCCTGTGGTGGAGGGGGAGCTGTGCCAGGAGCTCGGTTTGTACGTGACTGCTGATCCCGGGGAGCGGAAGGAGATGTATGGTTTAATCAAAAATGGCCACGAGTCACCAGCTCTTCGGCGCCTGGCAGTGTTTGGACATAATCAGAACCAAGGCATCTCGGTCACCCTGGCCAACCTCCAAATCACTGCCACAATGGCCAAAGGCACCAACTGCAGTGTGGAGCTCATAGTGGAAGATTTATCTCAGTTAGCTCACTCTTGAGAGAGCTCTCGTATCAATATTGCAGGCGTGCTACTGAATAATTTGATTAGTGCGGGTGTCGGGAGATATCGTCACATGCGCAAACACCTTGTAAAATTATTTTCTTACATGCAGTCCAATTCTATTCTTGCATACAGTATCACCATACCCAAGCACTTCCCCGTTTAGCAAGTGAGCAGAAATAGTCCACTGATCCCGCATGCAAGAGGCGCCATGTTTTGCCGCCATTTTATGTCTAGTCCACGCTCTAAATTCGGCACGGTGGTGCAGCGGTAGAGTTGCTGCCTTACAGTGCTTGCACCTGGGTTCGATCCCGACTACAAGCGCTTGTCTGTACGGAGTTTGTACGTTCTCCCCATAACCAGGTGGTTTTTCTCCAAGATATTCGGTTTCCTCCCACACTCCAAAGACATACAGGCTTGTCGGATAATTTGCTTGGTATGAGTGTAAAATTGTCCCTAGTATGTGTAGGATAGTGTTATTGTGCGGGGATTGCTGGTTGGGGTGGACATGGTTATAGGCTGTGGGCCGAGAATCACAAATGTGTCTAGAAATCAACTTTCGTGACCCATGTCTTGGAACTACATGACATTTTACACAGATTTTGATAAAATATAATTGAGAAGGAAGTCATAACTCGTCAGTGCCAAAAGTTGCACATTAATTAATTAAACTAATTAGAAAATGAGATCGAAAAAATAAGCGCCATCCAGTGTCCAATGCCCATATTACACCGTGAGTCTATTTAAACCATATATTATGATACCATAGATATATTGTGATATGACTATAATTCTGTATAATTATATAATAAAATTAATATAATGACTTAATTTGTGTGTTTTTTTTTAATGACTGCCGCAGAGATCCGGCTCCTGAACCAGCCTAACTAATTGGGTGAGTGCAGTTCCTGTGGGTTCCCCCGTTTACTGAACCCCACTGATTGCCAGTGTGCAGAGTGGGGGGTCACAGCCATAGTAGGACTGGGGCATTGCCAGGCTGGGGGAAGGCTAAGGCATCTTCCACTGACAGGAAAATGCCTAACCCTAACTCGCCCCCCCTTCCAGAAGGGAGGGATAGAAGGGAGGAAAGGAGGAGGGGAGGGAAGGGAGGGAGAGGGCCGGCGGCAGGAGCGGATGCCGAAGTCCGGGCAGACGGGTGTGAGCTGAGGCCGAGGTTTGTAAACGTTGCTCCGTGTATTGTTCACCACGTCTTCCCGGGGAGAGAGAGGGGGGGAGCCGGGGCTGCGTGCCTGAAGCACGGTGACTGGAAGGGCAGGAGCGCTGCCTTGAGCGAATGACCCACCTCCCCGTGCCCCCTCTCCATTCCTCCTCACACCCCCCCCCTCCCCGTCTACCCCCTTCTTCCCCCTCCACCCCTCTACTCTCTCCGCCCCTCTCTCCCCCCTCCACCCGGGGTACATTTACCCGAGTGGAGAGTAGATTACTCTGGCGCGGGGCCTCCTTGCTCGTGGGGCCCAATTGGGAGCAATCGGTCCAATTGGCTTAAGGCCGGCCCTGCCGCCAGACCGACCGACTGACCGACCCTAATCCTAACCCCAGCTCTACATTTGTTATTTATCATTTTTATTTAACAGTTCACATCATAACTTTATAAAGATAAATCAATTGAAAAAAAATGATCAGCAAGGTGAGCATTACCGTTATTCCTTGGAAACCTTGCTTTTGTTTTGATGTAATGAGGAGGCAGCCATGATCACAGGGTCCTCGCTGGGGGCGACCATAAAACAAAGCGCGGGATTGGTCAATTTGCATCCAACCTCAATGTCAAACGTGTATTGATTGGGCAATTACTACTCAGAAAATGTGAGGTTTTTCTCATATTTCTTAATAATTTGCAGGTTTTGACCAGTTTCAGGTATGATTTATGTAATATTTATACACAATATGTTAAAAATTCAGGTAGTTCCGTGTTGGGTCACGAACCTGAATGAAAAAGCTCCTCGGCCCACAGCCTAGTAGGCCGATGGGCCTGTTTCCACACTGTGTCTCTAAAGTAATCTAAACTCTAGTTATGAGCGGTGCTTGATCAAGGCGAGCCCCAGGCTGCTGCAGGGCCGCCAGCCGTCCCCTTCCTTGGTCTCCACATCCCTCTCCTCGCCCGTACACCTATGGGACTCTGGGGCATGCCTTCTGCAGCCAACCATGGTCGGGCAGACCCCGGTTCCCTTTCCTATCGGCCTCGCTCCTCGTCCATCGCGTCCGTCACCAGCTCCATCCTCCATTCTTGGGGTGGGTGAGGGGTGGGTGGGAGATCAAGGACCAACCTGGTGTTCTCCGAGATCGAAGGAGGTCGTCTTCACTCCACACTATTCGGTGTCCAATTTTCCCGAAACCTCACCTATCCATGTTCTCCAGAGATGCTGCCTGACCTGCTGAGGTACTCCAGCACTTATTCATTCTTTACAGCTATCTAAGTGTACGATCTCAGCCATGATCACAGTGAATGGCAATGCTGGCTCGAAGGGGCGAATGGCCTACTCCTGCACCTATCGTCTATCGTCTATCTCCCTGTGACCGCGTGTGCCTTTCTCCGGGTGCTCCGGTTTCCTCTCACACTCCAAAGTCTTGCAGGTTTGTAGGTTAATGGGCTCCTGTAAAATTGTCACTAGTGGTGGCTCTCTCTTTCGAGCCCACATTATTCAGGCTAAATAAGATCAATTTGAATTACAGGCCTATTTCAATAGCCGATAGGATGTATCCAGCAATAACAAGATTGAGAACTGAAGCAGAATTATACTCATTTGTTTACCACACAGAGATGACGGGCGGCACGGTGGCGCAGTGGTAGAGCGGCTGTGTTACAGCGCCAGACGCCCGGGTACGATCTTGACTACGGGTGCTGTCCACATGTAATTTGTACGTTCTCCCTGTGACCACGTGTGTTTTCTCTGGATGCTCTGATTTCCTCCCACACTCCAAAGACGTACAGATTTGTCTGACGAACGTCACCTGTTTCTTTTCTCCAGAGATGCTGTTTGACCCGCTGAGTTACTACAGCTTTTTGTGTCTGTCTTCGGTTTAAACCAGCATCTGAAGTTCCTTCAGTTCCTACAGATTTGTGGGTTAATTAGCCTCTTCATTGCCCCTAATGTTTCGTTTTAGATTAGTTTAGAGATACAGGGCGGAAACAGGCCCTTCAGCCCACCGAGTCCGCACTGACCAGCAATCCCCGCATATTCACACTATCCTACACACACAAGGGACAATTTACGTTTATAGAAAGCCAATTAACCCACAAACCTGTATGAACTCGGAGAAAACCCATGGAGTCACAGGAAGAGCGTACAAACTCCGTACAGACAGCAGCCATAGTCGGGATCGAACCCGGGCCTCTGCCGCTGAAAGTTCTGTAAGGCAGCGACACTACTGCTGCGCCACCATGTGTAGGATAGAACTAGTGTACGGGTGATCATTGATCGTTGTGGGCTGAAGGGCCTGTTTCCATGCAGCAACTCTCAACTAAACTAAACCAGCGGGGGCCTGGAAAACATTGCCAAGGGTGGAGGTGGAGGCAGATATGATAACGGTGTCCTTTAGATAGGCGCATGGAAGAGCATGGAAGAGAGGGGAATGCATCATGTAAAGCAGATGAGATCAGTTTAACTTGCGCCGTGTTTGGCACAAACATTGTGGGCCGAAGGGCCTGTTCCTGTGCTGTACTGTTCAATGCTCTACGAATGAGGTGAAACCGTCCGATAAATGCACGTCCAATGTTGCTGTATTCATCCATTTTGTTCTTATCTGTGCATGCATTTTGATTTCTGTATTTATAATTGATAAAGCTAATTACTTATGTAAACATATTTCACTGCTCTTGTCTGATTCATCATACACTCTAGACTTTACTTTAGAATTTAGGGATGTAGCGTGGAGAAAGGCCCTTTGGCCCACCGAGTCCACACCGACCAGCGATCCCTGCACACTGACACTATCCCACGCACACCAATAGGGTCAATTTACATTTTTACCAAAGGCAGTTAACCTACAAAGCTATAAATCTTTGGAGCGTGGGAGGAAACCGGAGCACCCGGAGGAAACCCACGCGGTCATGGGGAGAACGTACAAACCCGTTGTCTGGTGCTGTGAGGCAGCAGCTCTACTGCGTCACCGTGCTGCGCCAAGTGCGTTTGAAGGGAAAACGGAGTTTGTCCTGTTTTTGTTACATTAGTGTGGTGTTGAATTGCCCGTGTGTCACGGAAATAAAGGTTTGCATTCTTTGCTTTTTGGAGGTGGCATTTGGAGGTGGTTTGTTTAATAACCACGATCATCAACTCCTACATTAGCCCAGACTTCCCACCCATCTCTCTCGCAGCGCATGCAGGAATGAATGCGTCATCTTGGGCACTCATGGCATCTGCAGCGGCAGGCACGTCAAGTCTGAAGTGCATTGAAGGTGCATTAGTGGCGCAGCGGTTGAGTTGCTGCCTTGCAGTGCCAGACACTCAAGTTCGATCCCGACTGCGGAGTTTGCATGTTCTCCCCGCGATAAAGGAATGGGTGGCGTTTCAGGTCGAGACCGTTCTTCAGCCTGACCTGCATGCCCTCCACACCCTGAGAAAGAAAGAAAGATGAGGAAAATTAAGGTTTATAAAACAAGCTGAGCCAATATTACAGATGGAAGGTCCTGTCCCAGAGGGGAGGGGTTGAGAGCAGCAGCACGGGAAATGGATGAGACATGGTCAAGGGTTTTGGTGACAATGATCGAGAGAAATCAGCAGTACAGCCAGAAGGAAAATATTTCAGGAGCAGCTGAATAGAAAGTCTTGTCATCAGAGCACGTATAACATTTGCCTGATTAAAGTCAAGCGAACTTCATAAGTTGATAAGCAATAGGAGAAGATTAGGCCATTCGGCCCATCAACTCTGCTCCGCCATTCAATCATGGCTGATCTACCCAACATTCTCCTGCCTTCTCCCCACAATCCCTGGCACCCGTACTAATCAAGAGTCTATCTATCTTTGCTTTAAAAATATCATTGTGGGCTCCACCTTCCCTTGGTCCTCTATGGATGGCTCGATTGTCATCACGTATTGTCTTTCCACCGCCTGGTTAGCACGCAACAAAAACGTATCGCTGTACCTTGGTACAGGCAGCAATGAACTAAACAGAACTGCAAGCAACTGGTGTTATACAGTAACTATATACATGCTTGGCCAACTGAAGGTTTGCTGTAAAATAATTCAATATATAAGATGTGAATCACGGACCATTACCAATTCAAACATCTTTCTTGCTACATTGACTGGGTTTTATAGTGATGAGAATGATCAGTGACCAAAATAGCAATCATGATGCTCAGTATTGAGTTAAACTTCCTTGAGTTTAGTTTAGTTTAGAGATACAGTTTGGAAACGTGTCCCACTGTCCGCGCCGACCAGCGATCTCCGCACATTAACACTATCCTACACACTCTAGGAACAATTTACACTTAGACCCAGCCAATTAACCTACAAACCTGTACGTCTGTGGAGTGAGGGGGGGGGATCCCACGGCAGGAACGCCCAAAGTCCACACAGATAGCTGCCGTAGTCGGCATCGATCCCGGGTCTCCAGCGCTGCAAGGCACAACTCTACCGCTACGCCACTGTGCCGCCCAGTCTAACCGTAATCAGTTCAGGTGTTATAGTTAAGGGCCTGACCCGCTTTCACGACCTAATTCACGACCTTTTTTATTCGTGGACATTTTTCATCAGGCTAGAAAAGCGCCCCGATCTACTTGATGCCATGAGTACCGACGGCTACCATCACGACCTACGACCTCCGACCTCCGACGACCTCGTGACGACCATGCTGCGAGTATGAGTCAAGGGCAAACTCGGCAGAGGTCGTGAAAGTGGGACAGCTCCTAACGGGCCAGTCCCACTTTCATGACCTCTGCCGAGTTTGCCCTTGACTCATACTCGCAGGATGGTCGTCACAAGGTCGTAGGGAGTCGTAGGTAGGACATGATGCTAGTCGTAGGTACTCGTGGCATCAAGTAGGTCGGAGCGTTTTTCTAGCCTGATGCAAAATGTCCACGAGTAAAAAATGTCCACATAAATCAGGTCGTGAAAGTGGGTCAGGCCCTTAAGGCTTCTCAGGCGAGAAAGATACTTAATGTTTATAACACTTTAGACTTAACTTTAGACTTTGGAGATACAGTATGGTAACAGGCCCTTCTGCTTCACTGAGTCCCTGCTGACCAGCGATCACAGCAGCATTATCCTACACACTAGGGACAATGTACAGACATTGTGGGTGGAGGGATACATCCTGTGCTCTATATTCTATAGATGATTTACTTACCTCTAGGAAGGAGATGAGGAGGAATTTCTTTAGTCAGAGGGTGATGAATCGGTGGAATTCTTTGCCACAGGATGAGGGCGGACCTCATTGAATCTTACCGAATAGTGAAGTGCCTGGATAGAGTGGATGTGGAGAGGATGTTTCCACTGGTGGGAGAGTCTAGGACCAGAGGTCATAGCCTCAGAATTGAAGGATATTCCTTAAGGAAGGAAACGAGGAGGAGTTTCTTTAGTCAGAGGGTGCTGTATCTGTGGTATTATTTGTCACAGAAGGCTCTGAAGGCCTAATCAATGGATATTTTTAAGGTGGAGATTGATAGATTCGTGATTAGAAAGTGGTGTCAGGGGTTATGGGGAGAAGGCAGGAGAATGGGGTTGGAGGAAGAGATAGATCAGCCATAATTGAATGGTGGAGTAGACTTGATGGGCCGAATGGCCCAATTCTGCTCCTATCACTTATGGCCTTATTCTGTGTAGGAAGGAACTGCAGATGCTGGTTTAAACCAAAGATGAATCCAGGTCCTACCATGGTGGGACAAATGATGTGTATTTGAGCAGTGCATATCTCTAGAGATGGTCTGAAGAAGGGTCTCGACCCGAAACATCACCTATTCCTTTTTCTCAGATGTTGTCTGACCTGCTGAGTTATTCCAGCTTTTTGTGTCTATCTCTGGAGATGGTTACAGACATAGGAAGAAGTGGCATACCGAGGATATTAAAGCACAATGTAAAACTTTGCATTTCACAACACAAGATCAAATATATTCATGCAATTGTCTCTTGAATTATTTAGTGACTTTATTACTCTTTTGCTATTTAATCATTGTGTGTTATTTACTCGGCTCCTTCTCCTATTGAGCACTGTGTTTACCAACCTGGGGTTTTCGTTTTTTCATCTTAGAGATACAGCGCTGTAACAGGCCCTTCGGCCCACCGAGTCCGCGCCATCCAGCGATCCCCACACACTAACCAGGCACGTGCCGTGAGTACTTACTCAGGGCAGGCACTCAGTCGGATAAAAATAAAAACCGCGCATGCGCAGATTGTTCTCTCCGTAAAAATAAAAAATACAAATAAAAACAGTAACAAGTCAATTTGCCCGAGGCTTCCTAGTCTCCTTTATTCTGAATTACTGAAGGGGGGGGGGTGAAGGGTGATGGCAGGTGGAGAGATGGTAGGAAAGACGGGAGCACACAGGGAAAAGTTGAATCAGTTGTCATCTTATTGAATGACAACACTTGTTCAAGGGACCAATTGGGGGGACAGTTCCTTTCACAGTGTATGGGGAGTCTGTGCCAGGGGTAAAGTTTCGGGGAGAGCAGGACTGTTGAGAATGAGGTGGTCGGGGATAATGCCAGTAACTCACTCACTTACCGCTGCCGCGGCGCTCCAGGCGTGGAGCCACCACATTGTAGCCGGGGATAGAAGCAGCTCGGGGAGCTGCGAGTGGCCGCCGGGACCCGACAGTCAAACTGTCCGCCACTTCAGCGCCTTCTGCCGGCCCGCTCACCTCTGGCAGTGCTCTCCGTCTGAACACCTTTCACCTGCCGCTCGCTCATGTCAAAGGCGTCCTGCAAATCCTTAAATTCCCACAGCCGAGTAACCTCAATCGTGCTGTCGGAATTTAAGGATTTGCGGGACATGAGTGAGGCCAGCGAGCGGCAGGAGAGAGGTTTTGCACGCCTCCGTGCAAGGAGCGTCGTAAGTGGCATGCTCCCGACCCCTCCTACACAACATTCGTACCGTCCCTGCAACTTTACCCCGGGCCAGACTCCCCAAATGCTATTAAAGGAACTCTCCCCACACCCTGGGAAGTACGGTATTTAAAAACATGAACACAAAATGTACTTACCACATAATTGGTACGTGAGCTCCATTCTTCTCTCCCTGTTTCCAAAGATACACTTAAAATATTGCCAATCCATATTTGAAAACCCCGCCAAGAAACTAGCACTGCGTAAGCGCAGTAGGCTGCTGCGCCTGCACAGTGCTGTAAAGGCAGAATTTCAGCTGCCTTCAGCCCCGCTTGAAATTGACGCTTGAAGCAGCGCTGACGGCACGTGGGCTGCACAGAGCTTCAAGGGTTACAAGTGCTGCGGATGAAAGGCACGGAGAATTATGCCTACCTAAGAGATCGATCACTTAGATAGGCATAATTTTCCCATGCCTTTATTATTTATATTTAGTAATTATTATGTTATAATTTTAGTCAGGGTAGGCAGTGCCTACCTTGCCTACCCTGACGGCACGTGCCTGACACTATCCAACACACACGAGAGACAATTTACAATTATACCAAGCCAGTTAGCCTACACGTCTTTGGAATGTGGATCCCGGAGAAAACCCACGCAGGTCACGGAGAGAACGTACAAGCTCCGTACAGACAAGCACCCGTGGTCAGAATCGAACCCGGGTCTCTGGCGCCGCAAGGCAGCAACTCTACCGCTGTGCCACCATGCCGCCCTTTCACATAAGCAGAATCGTTCGCTAATCTGCTATTAAGTCATTAAGTGTTTTATTTCCCTGGTTCTTCCCCTATTGAGTACTTTGTTTACCAGCCTGTGGTGCTGCCGCAAGTATGACTTTCATTGAACCGAGCAGAATTCAGCCTGTCCTGCGGAATGAATAGCTACTAGTGAATTATTTAGTGAATGTAGATAGACTGCAAAGTGCTGGAGTAACTCACAGCGGGTCAGGCAGCATCAAAAGGAATAGGTGATGTTTCGGCTGGAGACCTGTCTTCAGACTGAGAGTCAGGAGAGAGGGAAACTAGAGGCACGAAATAATGCAGAACAAATCAGAGCATGCACCGATGCCCAAGGAAAGGTGGAGCCCACAATGGTCCATTGTTGGCTGTGGAAGAGTCAACAGAATTTGAGACTCAAATGACCATGCTTGGATTGGCATTTACGTTTTCTGGTTAATTTATAGAATTAAGAGTCCATTATTATAAGCATATAATTCTTGACCTGAAACATTACCTATCCATGTCATACAAAGACACTGCCTGAGCCGTTGAGTTACTCCAGCACTGGGTGTTCCATGCAAGATTCCAGCTTATAGTAGTTTTTTCCTGTCTCCATAACATACAGAATAGTGAAAGGCTTGGATGGAGTGGATGTGGCGAGGATGTTTTCATTGGTGGGAGAGTCTAGAACTGGAGGTCATAGCATCAGAATTAAAGGACGTTGTTTCAGGAAGGAGATGATGCGAAATATCTTAAGTCAGAGGGTGGTGAATCTGTGGATTTTTTTTGCCACAGACGGCTATGGAGGCCAAGTCCATGGATATATATATATATATATATATTTTTTTTTAATTTTTTTTTTAATTTTTTGTTAGAAGTACAATAGTGTGGTACTTGAGTACCTAATACATACATACATATTACCATTCTTGTACAACTTCGTATTTTTAATTTAATAATAAAAGAACAGTGAAAGAAAAAATAAATAAAGAGTGTGGGAATAGTTAGACAAGCGAGTAGAAACAGATAGCGAAAGAACTAAAGAACAGAGATGAAAAGCTCAAAAGATTGAAAGAAAAAGAGGAAGCAGAGAAAAGAGAGATTAGGAGAGATCTACCTATTTCGTATTTTTGCCCATCCGTCACCCGGTTCTGAACCATTTAATTTCTAAGGTTGTGTTATGTTGCACCATATGCTTGTAAAAAGTTGATAAAAGGAGACCAAGTCTTTAAGAATTGGTCTACTTTGCCTAGTAGGAGGAATCTCATTTCTTCGAGATGTAGCGTTTCAGACATGTTTGAAATCCACATTTTGAACGTTATTAAACCGTAATTAAGAAGAGCTTCTTGGAATATAGTTAGTTTACTTCCCTCTTCCGTCAATGGATATATTTAAGGCAGAGATAGATAGATTCTTGATTAGTGCAGGTGTCAGAGGTCATGGGGAGAAGGCAGGAGAATGGGGTTAGGAGGGAGAGATAGATCAGCCATGACTGAATGGCGGAGTAGACTTGATGGGGCCGAATGGCCTAATTCTACTCCTATATCTTATGACCTTATGATCATTCAAGCTAATTGTAAACTAACCATGGCGGCGTGGTGGTGCCGTGGTAAAGTTGCTGCCTCACAGCGTCAGAGACCCGGGTTAGATCCTGACTACGGGCGCTGCGAGCACGGGGTTTGTTACGTTCTCCCTATGACCCGCGTGGGTTTTCTCCGGGATCTCCGGTTTCCTCTCTCACTCCAAAGACGTACAGGTTTGTAGGTTGATTGGCTTAATATAATTGTAAATTGTTCCTAGTGTGTGTAGAATAACGTGCGGATATCGCTGGTTGGAGAGGACTCAGTGGGCCGAGGCGCCTGTTTCCACATTGTATCTCTAAACTAACAAAATTAAGCAATGCTCAAAATGAAATTACTTCCTGTTGCTGTCAAAGGTTTGGTGGATGTTTGAAAATGTTTTCAGTGTGCATGCTGGAGGAGCATTGAAGAATTATCTTCTACTGTGCAGGCCTATAGTCTAGGATAGGTTACCATCTGCATGGAATGATATTCTCAAAATATTATTGACTATTCCTTATCAACATGACCAGTAACTCATCCGCATTGCAAATAGACACATTGGACTGAAGACACATTAACAATTGTTGCCATGCATTGTGCTTGCCCTGCGTACTATCTTGCACGCAACAAATAGCATGCATTAATTTAGCGCCGTTAACTGAGTATAACGGCCTCAGGCATTCCACACACCATAGAAAGGTACAGACAAAATTGTGTAGGAAGGAACTGCAGATGCTGGTTTAAATCGAAGATAGACACAAAATGCTGGAGTAACTCAGCGGGACAGGCAGCAAGCACCTCTGGAGACGCTTTCGGCTTGATGTCGGATATGAAGAAGAAGGGTCTCGACCCGAAACGTCACCCATTCTTTCTCTCCAGAGATGCTGCCTGTCCCGTTGAGTTACTCCAGCATTTTGTGCCTATCTTCTATAGAAAGGTACAGCACAGGAATAGGCCTTTTGGCCCACATTGTTGATGTCTAGTTTAGTTTAGAGATACAGCATGGAAATGGGCCCTTCGGCCCGCTGATTCCGTACCGACCAGCGATCCCCGCACATTAACACTACCCTGCACACACTAGGGACAATTATACATTTATACTGAATCCAATTAACCTACAAACCTGCACGTCTTTGGAGTGTGGGAGGAAACCGAAGATCTCGGAGAAAAACCCACGCAGGTCAAGCTCAAGTTCACATTTATTGTCACATGCACCAATTAAAGTGCAGTGATATTTGAGTTACCATGCAGCCACACAATTAAAAGAACACAACACAATTAAAGGAACGAAAGGACTTAACATGAACATCCACCACGTCGACGGGGCGAACGTACAAACTCCGTACAGACAAGCACCCGTAGTCAGGATCGAACCCGGGCTGCTGCCGCTGTAAGGCAGTAGCTTTACCGCTGCGCCTCCGTGCCAAACTAAATACCGAGGTAAACTAATCTCATCAGTCTGCACGTGATCGATATCCTTCCATTCCCTGCATCCCCATGTGCCTATCTAAAACTGGCACAACCATAGCTGCCTCCACCACCACCCCTGGCAGTGTGTTCCAGGCTCTCTGTGCGGAAAATAAAAACTTGCCCTTCATATCTCCTTCAAATTTTGCCCCAACTCACCTGAAGGCTACGCCCTTTAGCCTCTGGCATTTCCATCTGAGGGAAAAGCTTCTGCCTTTATACCCTATCCATGCCCGACATTGTATTATATACTTCCAACAAGTTTCCTGCCATCCTCCAACGTTCTAGAAAAAACAATCCAAGTCTGTCCGACCTCTCCTTGTAATTTGTCCACCCTAATCCAGGCAGCATTCTGGGAAAATGATGCCAGAATTACAGAAAATTATGGAGGAACCAAAATGGGGCAAGGCCAACAAAGAGATATGAGAACAAAAAACCTGAAACATATTGAAATATTAGACTTTAAGAAAAAAGGGAGATACAGAAATGGGGTTTCTGAGCTTAGGGGCCAGTCTTTTGTTTAGTTTAGTTTACAGATACAGCGTAGAAACAGGCTCTTCGGTCCGCACTGCCCAGTGATCCCCGCACATTAACACCATCCTACACACACAAGGGACAATTTACCATTCTACCAATTAACCGACAAACCTGTACGTTTTTGGAGTGTGGGAGGCGACTGGAGCACCCGGAGAAAACCCATGCCGGTCACGGGGAGAAAGTACAAAGTCCATACAGACAAGCACCCGTAGTCAGGATCGAACCCGGGTCTCTGGCACTGGAAGGTAGCAATGCTACTGCTGTGCCACCTGTCAGCTGATGGCAGCAAACGTGCTGTGATGAACACCAGAATCACTTAAGAGGCTGGAACTAGTGAAAAATATGAACTTTGCATCTTCCAATTGTAGATAATAACCCCCCCCCCCCCCCTCTTTCCTGTGTGTCCCCTGCACACATTTCTCCCATATCCTGCCCCAACTTTCCCCTCCTGCCACCCCTTCCACCTGTATCTCTCCCTCTGGCTTTACATTTCCCCTACTTCGTTTCTTATCAGAGATCCTTTTGTTGCCTTTACATCTCAAGCCTTTGTCACTCCCCTCCCCCCACTCACCATCAACAACACCACAGTCACATCTGTGGAGTCTTTAAACTTCCTTGGAACCATCATCTCCAAGGACCTTAAATGGGAGGCCACCATCGACTCCACAGTCAAAAAGGCCCAACAGGGAATGTACTTCCTGCGGCAGCTGAGGAAGCACAATCTGCCACAGGCAATGATGGTCTAGTTCTATACGGCCATCGTAGAGTCTGTCCTCACCTTCTCCATCATGGTTTGGCTCAGCCACCAAGCACGACATCCGGAGGCTGCAGCGAATCGTTCGATCAGCTGAGAAGTTTGGTGGCTGCAACCTTCCCCCCATTGACGAACTGTACACTGCAAGGGCCAGGGAGCGAGCGGGCAAGATCGTCTCTGACCCCTCTCACCCTGGCCACAAACTCTTTGAATCACTTCCCTCTGGAAGGCGACTCCGGACTGTCAAAGCCGCCACAGCCAGACATCAAAACAGCTTTTTTTCGACGAGTAGTAGCTCTACTCAACAGCCAAAAGTCTGTAGCCTCCTTGTGCTCTGGTATTTTATTTCATTCACATGTTTAAACTATAATGTTTTATTCTTAATGTCTTAATGTTTTATGTTGTATTCTTAATTGTTTACTGTATGCCGTGTTGTTACTTGCGAGCGGAGCGCCAAGGCAAATTCCTTGTATGTGTACATACTTGGCCAATAAATTTATTAATTCATTCCTACATCTGGCAATCAATGCCCCCCACCGTTCCACCCCCCCTCCCCCACCCACCACCACACCTGTATCCACCTATCACTTGCAAGGCTTTGTCCCACAGACTCCCTGACTCTCTTTTCCAGCTTTCTCTCCCGCCTGCCACAAATAGTCTGAAGAAGTGTCTTGACCAGAAATGTCCCCCGTCCATTCCCTTCACTGCTGCCTCCTGCTGCACAAGCCGCTGAGTTACTCCAATGCTTTGTGTTTTACTTTACACCATTTTCCTGCCTTTGTCCCCTATCCTCTAATATAATCATTAAATGAAGAAAAAAACCCTCTCCTTCTCCCCAATTATCTCCCACCATTCAACCTTGTTGAGTAAAGCAAGTTTCAGACTACCACTGCCTGATGAGAGGGAGATTTGCCTTCTGATTTCACTCCTGAATGTAACATCTCAAGGGCGACATAGAGATCGAGCTAGACACAAAATGCTGGAGTAACTCAGTGGGACAGGCAGCATCTCTGGAGAGAAGGAATGGGTGACGTTTCAGGTCGAGGCCCTTCTTCAGACCAAGCCAATTAACCTGTGCCTCTTTGGAGTGTGTGCAGAAACCGGAGCTTCCCGGAGAAAATCCACGCAGGTCACGGGGAGACCGTACAAACTCCGTACAGACAGCACCCGTAGTCAGGATTGGATCTGGGTCTCTGTCGCTGTGAGGCAGCAACTCTACCGTTGCACCACCATGCTGCCCTGTTTTACAAAAATGAACACAAAGTGTGTAGCGTCTTTATCATGTGTTACCACAGTGGCATCAGCAGAGGGCGGTACAACCTGAAATTTCAATCACTAAAAAGATCTTCAGAGTCCACATTAAAGTCCCTGTCCCATGATACGAGTTCACCCAAGAGCTCTCGTGAGTTTAAAAAAAAAATCAAACTCGTGGAACCTCATCATTGATTTTTCACACTGTTGAAAAAACCTCACGAGTTTCCGCGTTTCCCGAGTACCTGCCGTTAGCATTACGAGCCGCTACGAGACATCCACGAGCTCCGACGTACCCGCTACGTACATTGCACGTACTTACCAGGAGTTTGATTTTTTTTTTTAACTCGGGAGAGCTCGTGGGTAAACTTGCATCGTGGGACAGGCCCTTAAGTGAGGCTAATCAGAGATGCGACAACAGTAATAGATGCTGTACACAGAGACAGAGACAGAGACAGAGACAGAGGCAGAGGCAGAGGCAGAGACAGAGACAGAGACACACACACACGCACACACGCACACACGCACGCACACAAGCACGCACACACGCACGCACACACGCACGCACACACGCACGCACACACACACACACACATACACACACACATACACACACACACACACACACACACACACACACACACACACACACACACACACACACACACACACACACACACACAGAAACGCACACGCACACACGCACACGCACACACACTGGAGAATTCCACTTAATGCTTTTATGTGAGAGAGAAACTAACAGCAATAACATATCAACAGCTACAAGGTTAACTGACTTCCCCTGAATGGAATAGCAGCTTTCATTTCTGTTTCAACTGAATGCAAAAGTCCTTTGTTCCCTCTTTGCTTTACTAACCTCAATCGCTCATGTTTCAAAGTTTCCCATATCCCTAACCAGTCTGAAGAAGGGTCTCGACCCAAAACGTCACCCATTCCATTCCTTCTCTCCAGAGATGCTGCCTGTCCCACTGATTTACTCCAGCATTTTAGTGTCTATCTTCAAAGTCTCAATCTCCATTTAACCCATATGAGACGCTCGGACTATCTTTAACTGATCTCTGAAGTCTAAAACACTAGAAGTGTGGCACAGCGGTATGAACATAAATTTGTTCAAACAGACAAAAGGAAGCGTATGGAAGGATAGAAAGATGACATTTGACAGGGCCAGCGAGGAATACAAAACAAGCAGGAAGGAACTCGAGTAGGCAATTAGACGGGCAGTTAGAAGGTATGGTTTAGAAAGACAAAATCTGAAAGGATCTTTGAGGGATATAAAGCAAGCAGTAAAGAACTCAAGCGGATAATTCCAAGGTCCAATAAGGGCCATGAAATTTGTCTGGTGAGACTGATTAAAGAAAATCCCAAGGCCTTTAGCACGTACCTTCAAAACAAAACAGTAAACGGGGTGAAGGTAGGACCACATGAGGGTAAAAGAAGGAATTTGTACTTGGAGTCACAGGATGTAGGTGAGGTACTAAACGAGTCATTTGCATCGAAGATAGACACAAAATGCTGGAGTTACTTAGCGGGACAGGCAGCATCTCTGGAGGGGAGGGGGGAAGAGGGATTTGCATCGGTCTTCACTGAGGGGAAAGACATAGATCACAGTGGGATCAGTGTGGGATAATATGCTAGGGCAGTTTGAGATCAAGAAGGAGGTTTGTTGAGGGTCTTGAAGAGCAGGAAGGTGGATAAATCCCCTCGATCTGATGGGATCTATCCCAGGTTTTTCGAGCGAGGCAAGAGAGAAGATAGTAAATCAAGAGAAGATAGAAGATTTTTGTAAGAGCAAAAATGGAAAGGCCACACAGAGTTGGTGCTCGAAGTAACGGGCGACTTATAAAACTGGTGCTTGCGCAGTTGTCTTGGTTCTTTGTCTGCGGTTTCCTGCCACCACATTAGCACAATCCACATCCCTGTTCACTACTTGTTAGCCCTCACTGTTGGTTACCCCATAACCCCTACAACAAGGGGCATTGTTGAAAATCTTTCTATCTCTGCCAGCCACAGGTGAGGTCCTGGAGGAATGGAAAGTAGCCATTGTTGTTCCTTTGTTTAAGAAGGGAAGTGGAGATAATCCAGGAAATTATCGTCCGCTATTTAGTGACTGTCAGCATAGCTGTTTGTATTCACATAGAAACATAGAAAATTGGTGCAGGAGTAGGCCATTCGGCCCTTCCAGCCTGCACCGCCATTCAATATGATCATGGCTGATCATCCAACTCAGTATCCTGTACCTGCCTTCTCTCCATACCCTCTGTTCCCTTTAGCCACAAGGGCCACATCTAACTCCCTCTTAAATATAGCCAATGAACTGGCCTCAACTACCTTCTGTGGCAGAGAATTCCAGAGACTCACCACTCTCTGTGTGAAAAATGTTTTCCTCATCTCGGTCCTAAAGGAAATCCCCCTTATCCTTAGACTGTGACCCCCTTGTTCTGGACTTCCCCAACATTGGGAACAATCTTCCTGCATCCACCCTGTCCAACCCCTTAAGAATTTTGTAAGTTTCTATAAGATCCCCCCTCAGTCTTCTAAATTCTAGCGAATGCAAGCCGAGTCTATCCAGTCTTTCCTCATATGAAAGTCGGCAGATCATGTCTTACAAACTTTATTGAGAATCTTGTGGAGGTCTCGAGGGTGATCGATGAGAGTGGGGCAGTTGATGTTGTCTACGTGGATTTTAGGTATGCATTTGTTAAAACCCATAATGATAGTCTGATCCAGAAGGCGAAGGTGCATGAGATCTACAGTGACTTTGTTTGACTGGATTCAGAACTGTCTTACTTATCGAAATCAGAGGGTTATGGTGGAAGCGAGATATTCTGGCTGGAGGTCTGAGACCGGTAAAGTTCTGCAGGAATCTTTAGTTTAGTTTAGTTTAGTTTATTGTCACGCGTACCGAGGTTTTGTTGCGTGTTACCCAGTCAGCGGAAAGTCTATGCATGGGCACAATCGAGTCTTCCACAATGTACAGATACACGATAAAGGGAATAATGTTTAGTGTAAGATAAAGTCCAGTAAAGTCCAATTGAAGATAGTCCGAGGGTCTCCAATTAGGTAGATGGGAGGTTAGGACCGCTCTCTGGTTGGTGTTAGGTTGCCTGATAACAGTTGCCTGATAACAGCTGGGAAGAAGCTGCCCATTAGATGGGTTGGTTAGTAAGTGTGCAGGCAACACCAACATTGGTGGAGTCGAGGTCGGCAAGGGAGGTTGTCAATGTGTACAGTGGGATATAACTCAGCTACAGAAATGGTAGATTAGGTTTCATCTGCACAAGAGGGGAAACCTGATAGAGGTTTATAAAATGAAGCAACAAAGTTAGAATCCTTTCCCAAAGGCTAGAGGGAATATCATTAAGGTGAGAGGGGCAATGTTTGAAGAGCTAGTGGTAGAAGCAGATATAATAGGGGAATTTAAGATGGTTTTAGATAGGCACACGGATATGCAGGGAATGGAGGGATATGGATCACATGCAGGCAGAGGTGATTAGTTTAATGTTGTTTAGTTTTTAGTTTTAGTTGACAGATACAGCACGGAAACAGGCCCTTCGACCCACCGAGTCCGCACTGACCAACGATCCCCGCACATTAACACTATCCTACACACACCCGGGACTATTCCCAATTGTACCAAAGCCAATTAACGTATAAACCTGTACGTCTTTGGAGCATGGGATCACGGAAACCGAAGATCACGGAGTAAGAAAATGCAGTCACGGGGAGAACGTACCAACTCAGTTCAGACAAGACCCCACAGTCGGGATCGAACCCAGGTCTCTGGCGCTGTAAGGCAGCAACTCTACCGCTGCCCCAACGTGCCGCCCACACTTGGCATCATGTTCGGGATGAACATTGTGGACTGGAGAACCTGTCCCTGATCTGTGCTGTTCAATGTGTAGGAAGGAACTACCGATGCTGGTTTAAACTGAAGATAGACACAAAATGCTGGTTTAACTCAGCGGGGCAGGCAGCATCTGTGGAGAGAAGGAATGGTTGACGTTTTGGACCGAGACCTTTCTTCAGACAGTCTGAAGAAGGGTCTCAACCTGAAACGTCACCTATCCCTTCTCTCCACAGATGTTGCCTGTCCCGCTGAGTTACTCCAGCATTTATGTGTCTGTAATGTTCTATGTTCTATGTTCTATGCGCCATGTTCTATGTTCCAAGTTCTTTGTCACTAGAGCAGAGCCAAAGACAGAAGAATAGAAGGCTGGGCAAATGATCAAATGTAACAAATTTCTCCTCCCTATACTGGAAGGAAAAGTTGCAGGTTTAAACGGAAGTAAATCAATAATATATTTAATATTGGAACACTTTTGAGAGAAAGATTATTGAGTTAGCCCTTGTATTTCGCAGCCACTAAGTTCCTCATCATATCAAAATTCATTGGATTAAAGTGGACAAAACGTTTGAAATATATATGAAATATTTTATGGGAACTGATGTGATGATTTTTATTGGGTTGGCAGCACTTTTGTGCTTCTTACTGCAGCAGCCTTCACCTCCTGATCCCTGGTATTAATCCAAACAATATCTCATCAGTTTGAAACCAAAAGCTTTCTCAAGTAACCTCAAAGAGCCAAAAACCAGATCAAGGCAACTGGCAGCACGGGTGCGCTCTGCGGTAGAGTTGCTGCCTCACAGCGCCAGGGACCCCGGTTCGATCCCCGACTGTGGGTGCTACGGAGTTTGGACGTTCTCCCCGTGGCCGCGTGGGTTTTCTCCGAGGTTTTCCACCCACGCTCCAAAGACGTGCGTTGGGTTGGTATAAGTGTAAATTGTTCCTAATGTGTGTAGTGGGAGGAATGAGGAGCACCCGGAGAAAACTCACGCGGTCACAGGGAGAACGTACAAAACTCTGTAACATAGAAACATAGAAACATAGAAAAATAGGTGCAGGAGTAGGCCATTCGGCCCTTCGAGCCTGCACCGCCATTCAATGTGATCATGGCTGATCATCCAACTCAGTATCCCGTACCTGCCTTCTCTCCATACCCCCTGACCCCTTTAGCCACAAGTGCCACATCTAACGCCCTCTTAAATATAGCCAATGAACTGGCCTCAACTACCTTCTGTGGCAGAGAATTCCAGAGATTCACCACTCTGCGTAAAGAATGTTTTCCTCATCTCGGTCCTAAAGGAATTCCCCCTTATCCTTAGACTGTGACCCCTTGTTCTGGACTCCCCCAACATCGGGAACAATCTTCCAGCATCTAGCTTGTCCAACCCCTTAAGAATTTTGTAAGTTTCTATAAGATCCCCCCTCAATCTTCTAAATTCCAGCGAGTACAAGCCGAGTCTATCCAATCTTTCCTCATATGAAAGTCCTGACATCCCAGGACAGATAGCAACCTTAGTCAGGATCGAACCCGAGTCTCTGGCGCTGTAAGGCAGCAACTCTACCGCTGCGCCACTGTGCCACTCTACATGAGTTAGAACAAAGGCAACAGAATCATAGTGTCAGATTGCAGAGAAATAAGACCACCATGTTATCTAATCTCCATCACTTCTGAGCATATGAGTTACTGAAGCAACCCAAGTGAAATATGAGGTGCTATTCTTGCATTTTGCATGAGGCAACATTTCATTCTGGCAATGGAGAAGGCCCAGGACAGAAAGAACTTACAACCTAATGGTATGACCATTGAATTCTCCAATTTTAGATGACCTACATACAGACAACAATCCCTTTTCCCGCCTCCTTTTTTTCCCTCTTTTCCTTCTGCCACACATGGCTGCACACCAATTTTCCCCTTTCCCCATCCTCCCCCTCATTCCACCTGTATTCCGTCCTCTGGCTTCATATTTTGCACCACTTCCAGATCTGATGAAAAGGAATAGGTGACGATTTGGTCAGGGGAGAGGGAAACAAGTTCACATTAGTGTCGTTTAGTTTAGAAATACAGCGTGGAAACAGGCCCTTTGGCCCACCTAGTCCGCGCCGACCAGCGACGCCCGCACATTAACACCATCCTACACACACTTTGGACAATTTATACAAACACCAAGTTAGTTAACCTACAAACCTGTACGTCTTTGGAGTGTGGGAGGAAACCGAAGATCTAGGAGAAAACCCATATGGTCACTGGGAGAACGTACAAACTCCCTACAGACAGCACCCGTGGTCGGGATCGAACCCAGGTCTCCGGCACTGCAAGCGCCGTAAGGCAGCAACTCTACCGCTGCGCCACCGTGCTGGTGAGGTATGACAGTACAGAACAAATCACAGCTGGCTCCGATGGCTCAAGCAAGGTGGAGCCCACAATGGTCCATTGTTGGACGTGAAGAGGTGGTAATGGGGGGATACAAACAGTGAAACCAGCAAGATGACTATGTTGGGGGAGGGATGGAGAATGAACACAAAGAAATTTAGACGCTGCCCATCACAAAATAACACTCAAAGTAATTAAAATGCCTGTTTTAAATAGCAAATTACAATGAATCTACTCTCATTAAAATACTGTTTAAACCGCAAAAGTACAGGTTTAATTCCAGACAAGTTGCAGAAGAAACAATGTTGGAATAAAAATGTGTTCCTCCGGGCACTTTGTAAATGGGAGACGGACATTTATTGGTCTTGTCTAGATTTTGCATGAAATTGTTTTAAAGGAATTAGAAAGTGTCAAAATGATTACTTTGCAGAGCAATATTATAATATTTAGCACCTCAGGCTCCAGGTTGTTTAGATTAGACTACTAAATCTTGGCAAAATTTAAGAGGTTATGATGAACAGCATTGACAAACATTCATAACGTGGAGTGACAGTCCCATTTCACTCCTCCGTCTTGCCCACTGCATATACTCACCGGTGTCTCTCTGTCACATGAGGATTTCATGACAAGGATCCTCAGCATTTAAGCATTCTTCTGATCCTCGCAGTCTTGAACACCCGCGAGTGAAGAAGACTGCAAAAAAGTTGTGAACACTGCCCAGTCCATCGTGGGTTCTGATCTCCCCACCATCGCAGTCCCTCCCTCAAAAAGGCAGCCAGCATCATCAGAGACCCGCACCACCCTGGCCACACACTCATTTCCATCGGGAGCCAGTAAACTGTAATGTCCAGGTTCAGGAACAGCCTCTTCCCTACAGCCATCAGGCTATTAAACACTACAACCACCAATAAGCCCTGAACTGCATTGACTTGGTTTTGGTTTTATCTTTTGGAAGTATTATTGCTTGTTTTTTATGTATATATATATATACATATATATATATATATATATATATATATATATATATATATATACACACACATATATATATATACACACACATATATATATATATATATATATATATATATATATATATGTATATATATGTATATATATATATATGCATTCATTTTTCAAATTCATATATATATATATTATGAATTTGAAAAATGAATGAATGTCCCAGATAGAACAATGAAATTCTTACTTGCAGCGGCCAACAGAATATGTATATCAGGGAGGAGGTGAAACAACTGGTGGACTGGTGCAATACGAACAACCTGATCCTGAATGTCGAAAAAACAAAGGAGGTCATCGTCGACTTCAGGAAAAACCGGCACAGTCCCACACCACTTCACATCAATGACAACGATGTGGAGGTGGTCAGTAGCACAAAGTTCCTGGGGGTGCAGATCACTAACAGTCTGACCTGGTCGAATAACATCTCATCAACAGTTAAGAGAGCGCAGCAGCGGTTGCACTTTCTGCGCCGGATGAGAAGAGCTCACCTCCCCCATCCCATCCTCAGTACTTTCTACAGGGGCACCATAGAGAGTATTTTGACCAGCTGTATCTCTGTCTGGTTTGGGGACTGTAAAGCCTCTGACTGGAAGTCCGTGCAGAGAGTGGTGAGGACAGCGGAAAAAATCATTGGGACTTCTCTCCCCTCAATCGGGGATATTGCGACCAAACGTTGCGTGTCTAAGGTCAGCAGTATTATAAAAGACCCCACACATCTCCATCACGGACTGTTCACTCTGCTGCCCTCGGGCAAAAGATATCGCAGCATAAGGAGCAGAACATCAAGGTTCTGCAACAGCTTCTTCCCACGAGCCACCAGACTCCTGAACGCCATGTAATGGGCTGCCACCATTGTCTATTTTATCCTTTTATCCTTTTTATCCATGTCTATCCTTCTGTTAATTTATCGTGTTGCTCAGGGAGCCAAATGCAACGTAATTTCGTTTGGAATTGCATATGTCGATGTATTTCTAAATGACAATAAAGTTTGTTTGACTTGACTTTGTTTTTGACTTTGTTTGACTTGATGTAAACATAGTGCACTGTAAACAATATAATGAACGGATTTTTTTTCAGTATGTATATGTATATATATATACACACATATACATACATACACATATATATGGGCGGCATGGTGGCACAGTGGTAGAGTTGCTGCCTTGCAGCATTTGCAGCGCCGGAGACCCGGGTTCGATCCCGACCACAGGCGCTGTATGGAGTTTGTACGTTCTCCCCGAGACCGGGTGGGTTTTCTCCGAGATCTTCAGTTTCCTCACACAGTCCAAAGGCGTACAGGTATGCAGGTTAATTGGCTTGGTGTATGGATAATTGTCCCTAGTGTGTGTGGGATAGTGTTAATGTGCGGGGATCACTGGTCGGTGTGGATTCGGTGGGCCAAAGGGCCTGTTTCCACACTGTATCTCTAAACTAAACTAAAACTAAACTAAACATTCTCTCTTACAGCTCCCCCCTCTGTGATTGCTACTGCTCGTCTGTTTCCCTGCCAACAATGAACCATTGTGGGCTCCACACTTCCTTGGACTACTACTGCCGGCCGTGTTTTGTCCGGCCCCACCGAATAGTGAAAGGCTTGGAAAGAGTAGATGTGGAGCGGATGTTTCCACTCGGGTGAGAGTCCAGGACCAGAGGTCATAGCCTCAGAATTAAAGGACGTTCCTTTAGGAAAGGGATGAGGAATTTCTTTAGCCAGAGGGTGGTGAATCTGTGGAATTCTTTGCCACAGAAGGCTGTGGAGGTCAAGTCAATGGATATTTTATAGGCAGAGAGAGATAGTTCTTGCTTAGTACGGGTGTCAGGGGTTATGGGGAGAAGACAGGAGAATGGGGTTAGGAGGGAGAGGTACATCAGCCTTGATTGAATGGCGGAGTAGACATGATGGGCCGAATGGCCTAATTCTGCTCCTATTACATGAACTTATTGTCATTACCTAATTTCTGTGAGATAATCAAACAGAAAATGCAAAAACATGGTCCAAGTACAAAGCACAAATCAATAATTTTTCCAGATTTACTTGCACTGTATGTCCCTGTGCAAAGACAACAATAATCCATCTCTCTATAATAAGATCAACAGTTCATTTTGATAGGCCGGCAAACTGTCCCATTATGTAAAATAAACAACTTTGTAATCTCTGTCATTTTAATCTCTATCTCTATCATTTATTCGCTTTGATGTATTAATAATCAGTTTTCGCTGCATAAAATCAAGAGTCACACACAATAAACATGTGGGCATCACCAGAGGTTTGTACTCAAGAGATTACTGCTTCTAAAGTTTCCAAAAAGTTTGAGGATAACAAGTTTGTGGGGCATGGTGGCACAGTTGTAGAGTTACTGCCTTAAGGGCCTGTCCCACCAGCATGCAACTCTATGCGATGAACGCGATCAAACTAGAAGCGGGGGCCGCGCGGAGGTCGGGTAATCCCCTGTACAGGGCCGTTCCCACCAGCATGCGCCTGCATGCGGCAAGCGCAACCAAACCGGCAGTAGGGGCCGCTCAGAGGTCCGGTGAGTGGCACAACGCAGCGCAAAGTGAGGCGAACTTGGAGGTAAGTTCGCCAGGACAGAGAGGGGCACACAGAGAGGGGCACCGAGGCACACACACACACAGGGCCACGGAGCCACACACATAGAGGGTCACGGAGGCACTTACAAATAGGTTCACGGAGGCACGATGTCGGGGCGGTGTGTAAATGTCGAGGCGACTGCGAGCCGACAAGCCGTTGCCGCGCGGAATTTTTGGACATAGTCAGTTTTTCGGAGCCCCGCGCGGTGTCGGGACGAACTCGGGACGAACTCCGCACAACTCCGCACGGCTCCGGCGATCGAAGTGGGACCGGCCCCGCGACGCCGGACATCTCAAGCGACCACGTTAGGTCGCGCTAATCTCATAGAGTTGCATGCTGGTGGGACAGGCCCTTTACAGCGCCAGTAATGGATGCTGTCTGTACATAGTGGGTACATTGTCCCCATGACCAAGTGGGTTTTCTCTGGGTGCTCCAGTTTCCTCCCGCACTCCAAAGAAGGGTTTGTAGGTTAATTGGCTTGGTAAAATTTAAATTGTCCCTAGTATGTGTAGGATAGTGTTAATGTGTGGGGATCGCTGGTCGGCATGGACTCGGTGGTACGAAAGGCCTGTTTCCCCGCTGTATCTCTAATTTACAATATTTAACCGAACCTACAAACCTGTATGTCTTTGGAGTGTGGGAATAAAAAAAAGAGCACCCAGAGAAAACCCACAAGGTCACAGAGAGAACGTACAAACTCCGTACAGGCAGTATGCATAGTCGGGATCGAATCCGGGTCTCGGGCGCTGTAAAGGGGCTGTCCCACTTGGGTGACCTAATCGGCGAGTTTAGAAGAGTTTGAAAAAATGACGAAAAAATATTGAAGACCTCCTTCGACCTCCTTCGACTATGTTGAAGACCAGCTTCGACTAGCTACGAATAGCTACGACTAGCTACGACTAACTTCAGGAAAATGGACACTGAATAGTGGAGAGTGAAGGCGACCTCCTTCGACCTCGCTTCGATCTCCCTTCGACTTCCCTTCGACTATGATGAAGGCTATCTACGACTACCCTCGACTACCTTTGATTACCCCCGATTACCTACGACTAACATGCTGACCTACTACGACCTACTACGACTAAACCTACGAGTAAAAAAAGTATAGTTTTTTTTCCATGGCAACCTTTTTTTACTCGCAAGCATTTTTTAACATATTGAAAAAAACGCCGCGACCTAGGTGGGGCCTCGAGTACGCAAGGACCGCTCTCGAGCATGAAGGAGAGTTACGAAGACCTCCTACGACCTTGTATCGACCATGGTGTAAGTGTTAGTCGAGGGCAAACTCACCAGAACTCGCAGATTAGGTTGCCCAAGTGGGACAGGCCCTTTAGGCAGCAACTGTACCAAAGTGCCGCCCCCTTAAAATAAGTGGGAGAGTCTGGGACCAGAAGTCATAGCCTTAGAATTAAAGGATGTTCCTAAACTAAACTCTTCATATCTCAATCATCCTTTAGTAATGTACTTCTTATCTACCTCTGTAGCCAGCTAGATAAAGCCACCTTAACACAGCCAAAGATATACTTATGAAACCTGATACAATTGCTTTGAACTTGTATCCCTCTGCAGTTGATAAAACAAGCGTAGGATTCTGTAAAGGAACTGGATGGATGATGGAAAGCTGCAGAGGGCGTAAATGCTACTTAATGCACCATCAATAACGTTGTTCAGGCATTCTGAACTGTTGGCGACAGGCACAAAATGACAACATTCATGTCCATAACCAATAGGAGCAGAATTAGGCCATTTGGCCCATCAAGTCCACTCCACCATTCAATCAAGGCTGATCTGTATCTCCCTCCTCTCCCCATTCTCCTGCCATCTCCCTGACACCGTACTAATCAAGAATCTATCTATCTCTGCCTTTAAACATGCCCATTGACTTAGCCTCCGCATCCTTCTGTGGCAAAGAATCCCACAGAATCACCATCCTCTATAGGACTAAAGAAATCCCTCCTCTTCTCCTTCCTAAAGGAATGACCTGCAATTCTGAGGCTATGGCCTCCCCATATATAAGTACACTTACACGCACGCTTAGATACATGCAAAAAACAATCAAGCAGTAATAGTGGAATACTAACAATAATCGCCTATGTAGTTGGGAGCTAATTGGAAGCTGTTGTGTTTAATAGCCTGATGGCTGTAGAGAAGAAGCTGTTCCTGAACCTGGACGTTACAGTTGTCAGGCTCCTGTACCTTCTTGCCGATGGCATGGGGTGAAATGAATGTGCGGCCAGGGTGGTGTCAGTGTGGGATGCAAGGATGCGAACATTGGAACTAGGGTGGGGGAGGAGAGGAGGAGAGGGGGGGGGGGGGGGTTAAATAAATGCAGGAGTTACTCAAAATGAGAGAAATCAACGTTCATCTAGGATGGGAACACTGTGCCTCGCTGCAGACCGGGTAGTTCCAAGGTCCAATCTGCATGGATGAAATGCATGTTCAGTTAATGAATGCTCTTGTGTCCATGGATATCAAAGCCAACACTGCCTTTCATCTCCCTCTCCTGTTCTCCTTGCCACTTTAGCTTGTTTGCTGAGGACTCCATATAGTACGCGCCTTCAGAGAAATCTGCCAACACAATTTTAATGCCGTGCCTTAATCCTAGAGGGAAGCGAGACGTGCCTTTAAGTCATGAAAGCAAATTAAATGAAAATAAAAGATCCTCCTTGATAAGATATACTCAATTAAAGCATCTTACTATTTATTTTTCTCCCTGATCTCCAAAGGTGAAGAGCAGTGACAAGACCAGCATTTATCGTCCAAGTTTAATTAGAGTCTTAGAGTCGCACAGTGCAACAACCTTTAATGGCACAGATAGATAGGCTATTGATTAGTACGGGTGTCAGGGGGTTATGTGGAGAAGGCAGGACAATGGGATTAGGAGGGAGAGATAGATCGCCCATGATTGAATGACGGAGTAGATGATGGGCCGAATGGTCTAATTCACATATGAACATGACCTCATAACCTTTCCCTTAATAACCAATTCTCCACATAATCCCCGACATCCGACAGTATAACCATCTAGAGAGCAGTCCTGAGCTACCATCCACCTCATTGGAGACCCTTGGACGATCCTTAATCAGATTCTACTGGACTTTATCTTACACTAAACATCATTCCGTTTATCCTGTATCTGTAACACTGTAGAAGGCTTGATCGCAAACATGTATAGTCTTTCCGCTGACTGGATAGCGCTCGACAAAAATCCTCTCGCTGTATCTCAATACAGGTGACAATAAACTAAACTAAACTAAACTGAACTCAACTAAAACAGGCCCTTCGGATCAACTTATCCATCCATGATGACCAAAATGCCCCATCCAAGCTAGTCCCATCTGATCACATATGGTCCTTATCACTCCAAACCTTCCATATCCATGTACCTGTCCAAGTGGCCTTTAATGCTGTTATGGTACCTGCCTCAACTACCTCCTCGTTCAATACACCCACCACCATTTGAATGAAAATGTTTCCCCGCAGGTTCCTATTTAATCTTTCTACTCTCACCTTAAACCTATGCCCTCTGGTTCTTTATTTCCCGACATTGGGTGCATTAATTCTATCTATTCCGCTCAAAATCTTCTACACACGTCTATAAGTTCACCCTTCACCATCCTGCGCTCCAAGGAATAAAATCCTAGCCTGCGCAACCTTTCCCTGTAGCTCAGGCCCTCGAGTCTTACCAATGTCCCTGTAAATCGTCTCTGCACTCTTTCCAGCTAGTGCATTACAGGGGACGGCTAAGAGTCAACCATTATGATGGATCTGGAATCGTATATAAGCCAGACCAGATAAGGTCACAGATTTTTCTTTTCTCCACAGGATATTAGTTTAGTTTAGTTTAGTTTAGAAATACAGCACCGAAGAAGGCCCTTCGACCCACCTAGGGGGTGGAAGATTGCAACCTTCACGTGGTCCGCCCTGTTTCGACTAATGCAATCAACTCGACGTACACAAACGGAAGATCAAATAGAACAAGTTGTCCAACAACTTTAGGCTGTGCACGCCACACGAAAGAAGAAGAAGAAGAAGACCCACCTAGTATGCACTGACCAGCGATCCCCGCACATTAACACTATCCCTAACTAGGGGCAAGTTACACTTACACGAAGCCAATTAACCCACATACCTGTACATCTTTGGATTGTGGGAGGAAACTGAAGACCTTGGAGAAAACCCACGCAGGTCACGAGGGAATGTACAAACTTCGTACGGACAGCATAGTCGGGATCGAACCCGAGTCTCTAATGCTGCAAGCGCTGTAAGGCAGCAACTCTGATGCTACGCCACCGTGTCGCCCGTTTCGTGGAACAGGAGGAAAGAGGACAGTCCTGGAGTGTAGTTCTCCCTTAGGAGAGTCTAGTATTATGCTGGACTTTATTGCCAAACGTATTGTCTCCATTCATGGTCTACCCAGTTTTAGTGTTGGCCCAACCTATTCATCTTCCCTTTGGCCAAGCTTTCAATGCGTGGGCTAATAAAAAGATGGATTGGTTGCAACTCAGAATTAACTGAGCACAGCTAGGATTGATTGCTTCATTACACACAACTTCTGTTTGGCCCTTCATCAATTAATTTAATTAAACACCCGCTTCCAAGCATTTTACGGACAGAATACATTAATTTCAAACCTTGTCTCCATTAACCATGTGCAAGAAAGAAAGACAATAGACAATAGGAGCAGGAGTAGGCCATTCGGCCCTTCGAGCCAGCACTGCCATTCACTGCGATCATGGCCGTTCCGGCCTCCTCCCCATATCCTTTGACTCCACTATCTTTAAGAGCTCTATCCAACTCTCTCTTGAAAACATCCAGAGAATTGGCCTCCACTGCCTTCTGAGGCAGAGAATTCCACAGATTCACAACTCTCTGGGTGAAAATGTTTTTCCTCATCTCCATTCTAACTGGCCTACACCTTATTCTTAAACTGTGGCCCCTGGTTCTGGATTCCCTCAACATCGGGAACATATTTCTTGCCTCTAGCGTGTCCAATCCCTTAATAATCTTATATGTTTCAATAAGATACCCTCTCATCCTTCTGAATTCCAGTGTATACAAGCCCAGTCGCTTAATTCTTTCAACAAATGACAGTCCCGCCATCCTGGGAATTAACCTCGTGGACCTACGCTGCACTTCCGCAATAACAGGAATGTCCTTCCTCAAATTTGTAGACCAAAACTGCACACTATACTCCAGGTGCGGTCTCACTCGTGCCCTGTACAACTGCAGAAGGACCTCTTTGCTCCTATACTGAATACAAAGGATTTGCATTTCTATAGAGCCTTTCACTACTTGTGGTACTAGCTTGTCCCAAAATGCCCTATACCAGGAGATGTAAACTGGATGCTGTGTAACTGTTACAAAACAAAGGAATGGTGAAAGCCAACTTGCACAAAGGTAAGATTCCAGAATCGATGGTGACATTATAAACAGATTTAAATTTAATTTGGTTTAGAGATACAGTGAGGAAACAGGCCATTCGGCCCATCGAGTCCACATCGACCAACGATCCCCGCATACTAACACCACTTCCACACACACCAGGGACAATTTACATTTATACCAAGGCAATTAACCTACCTCTTAATCCTGTACGTCTTCGGAGTGTGGGAATGAAACCGAAGATCTCGGAGAAACCCCACGCAGGTCACGGGGTGAACGAACAAAGTCCATACAGACAGCACCTGTTTGTCAGGATTGAACCCAGGTCTCAGGCAATGTAAGGCAGTAGCTCTACCAGTGCCGCACTAATGTATTAAATTGGTGTGACAGTGGTCAGCATTGGGTTAGGCAAACAGAAAGAATTTGCCTCATCTTATTTGTGCATGTTCATAACATAGTGGGTGCAGAGGTAGAGTTGCTGCCTTAAGGCGTCAGGGATCCGGGTTCGATCTTCACAACAGGTGCTTGTCTGTACCGAGTTTGTACGTTCTCCCTGAGACCACGTGGGTTTTCTCCAAGTGCTCTGTTTCCCCCCACGTTCCAAAGACGTGCAGGTTTGAATGTAAATAATCTTCTGTAAATTGTATATAGGTCCCTAGTGTGTAGGATAGTGCTAGTGTACGCGGTGATCGTTGGTCAGTGCTGACTTGGTGGGCCGAGGGGTCAGTTTCTGTTAATATTTATGATTTGGAAGAGGGAATTAGGAGCAACGCTAGCAACGCTAGCAAGTTTGCAGATGACACAAAGCTGGGTGGCAGTGTGAACTGTGAAGAGGATGTTAGGAGGTTGCAGGGGGACCTGGACAGGTTGAGTGAGTGGGCAGATGCGTGGCAGACGCAGTATAATATAGATAAATGTGAGGTCATCCACTTTGGCGGCAAAAACAAGGGGGCAGATTATTATATCAATGGGGTTAGGTTAGGTAAGGGGGAGGTGCAGCGAGACCTGGGTGTCCTTGTACACCAGTCACTGAAAGTTGGCTTACAGGTACAGCAGGCAATGAAGAAAGCTAATGGAATGTTGGCCTTCATAACTAGAGGATTTCAGTATAGGAGTAAAGAGGTTCTTCTGCAGTTGTATAGGGCTCTGGTGAGACCACATCTGGAGTATTGTGTACAGTTGTGGTCTCCTAATTTGAGGAAGGACATCCTTGTGATTGAGGCAGTGCAGCGTAGTTCACGAGATTGATCCCTGGGATGGCGGGACTGTCATATGAGGAAAGATTGAAAAGACTAGGCTTGTATTTATTGGAGTTTAGAAGGATGAGGGGGGATCTTCTAGAAACATATAAAATTATAAAAGGACTGGACAAGCTAGATGCAGGAAAAATGTTCCCAATGTTGGGTGAGTCCAGAACCAGGGGCCACAGTCTTAGAATAAAGGGGATGTCATTTAAGACTGAGGTGAGAAAAAACGTTTTCACCCAGAGAGTTGTGAATTTATGGAATTCCCTGCCACAGAGGGCAGTGGAGGCCAAATCACTGGATGGATTTAAGAGAGAGTGAGATAGAGCTCTAGGGGCTAGTGGAATCAAGGGATATGGGGAGAAGGCAGGCACGGGTTATTGATAGGGGACGATCAGCCATGATTACAATGAATGGGGGTGCTGACTCGAAGGGCCGAATGGCCTCCTCCTGCACCTATTTTCTATGTTTCTATGTTTCTGCGAGTATCTCTAAACAAAACAAAACTAAACAAAACTGAACCTAAATCGAAAATTCGAGACAGTGCTAAGGAAGTGTGGCTCTGCCGGATTGAATATTTTTGTCTTTGAGACTTGTTGAGTTTCATTGTCTGTAACTCGTTCTCACCGAGCACACAGTTAATAGTTTCCTTTATCATCGTTACTTTTTTGCACGTCTTTCCTTCATCACCGTCTACATCTCTCGTTCCCCTTTCCCCTGACTCTGAAGGTGGGTCTCGACCTCGAAAACGTCACCAATTCCTTATCTCCAGAGCTGCTGTCTGACCCGTTGAGTCACTCCAGCTTTTTGTGTCTATCTTGACCATTTTTTCCTCTGATGACATGATCTTGAAGCACTTTGGAGTGGCAATTACCTTCAGCGTGTTAATTAGTCTGAGTGAGGTGCGGAGAATCCAAAATGCAGACACTCCACTCTTCCATTAAATCCCGCACAGTCAATGCTTTTGATCGACGTTTGCTCAGATGGAGGGGAAAACCTCTCTGTATCAACACGAATAACTTTGACTCGTACAAAGCAGTGAGATGAGAGAACGTTGTATTCCCAACTGAAATTGCACTTGAGCCAAATTGTTGACTCATTCATTAGAAGATGAATTGGAGAGGTAGCAGCTTGGCGGCACTTACACAGGTTTAGTAACCTGGGATGCCCCATGAATATTTTACAAGCACTGACATCTGTCCATTCTCTTCCTCATCTGCTTGTGGTTTTGAGCAAATGGTGTGTGTAATGTGTTTAGTTTAGTTTAGACATACAGCGCTGAACCAGGCCCTTTGGCGCAACGAGTCCACGCCGACCAACGATCACCCCTACACTAGTTCTATCCTACACACTGGGGACGATTTACAGAAGACAATTAACCTGCAGGTCTTTGGAATGTGGGAGGAAGCCAGAGCACCCGGAGAAAACCCACGTGGTCACAGGGAGAATGTCTTGATTCGTGAGGGTGTCAGGGGGTTATGGGGAGAAGGCAGGAGAATGGGGTTGAGAGGGAAAGATAGATCAGCCATGAGTTGCACAAAAGGCTGGAGAAACTCAGCGGGTGCAGCAGCATCTAAGGAGCGAAGGAGATAGGCGACGTTTCGGGTCGAGTCCCTCCAACTCTACGAACCCCCTTCCCTCCAACTCTACGAACCCTCCCTACGATAGATCAGCCATGCTTGGCGGAGTAGACTTGACGGGCCGAATTGCCTCTTTCGGTTCCTATCACTTATGAACATGAACTAATAAACTCCATGCAGACGATACCCGTGGTCGGGATCGAACCCGGGTCTCTGGCGCTGTAAGGCAGCAACTGCACATTTTTGCGGGTAACAATGATGCAATCTGTGGTAAACTCACAAAGCCAACCTTGCCCCAGACTCCCATTAATCTTCAATATTTGTCGTACCATTAAACACTTCTAATTAGTATCTGCCCACAATATCAGTTCAGTTCAGTTCAGTTTAGATTATTAGATTATGTCACGTACAGGGAAAAGCATTTTGTCACGAGCTGTCCAGTCACCAGAAAGACAAAACGTGATTACAATTGAGCCGTTTACAGTGGACAGATACATGATAAAGGAATAACGTTTAGTGCAAGGTAAAGCCAGCAAAGTCCAATCAAAGATAGTCCGATGGTCACCAATGAGGTAGATAGTAGTTCAGCACTGCTCTCTGGTTGTGGTAGGATGATTCTGTCGCATGATAACAGCTGGGAAGAAACCGTCCCTGAATCTGGCGGTGTGTACGTTTTCACACTTCTGTACCTTTCGCCCGATGGGAGAGGGGAGAAGAGGGAGTGGCCGGGGTGCGGCTCGTCCTTGATTGCGCTGCTGACCTTGCCGAGGCAGCATGAGGTGTAAATGGAGAAGGGAGGACGGCTTGTGTGATGGCCTGGGCTGCGGTCCGCAGTCCGCTGCACATCACCCTTTTATTGGTCCCCCCAGACACAACCAAAAATCCAATCTCCCGCGGGTTGGCCTTCCCATTTCTCCTTCTCCATTTATCCTCACCCATGTTCACCATTGTGCATAGCAGCGTAAAAAAGGACCACGTTCCACCTGCGATATACGCCTAGCTTACTCCGAATACCATGACCCCAACTTCGTGGAATGGTGCATGGAGTCTATTTAGTAAGGAGGCATCACAGAGGAAAGACAAGGAAACTAGTAAAGTTCAGGAACGTGTTGATGGATTACCACTACGGGCCCGTATCTAATACATTTGCAGTAATCCCTAGTCTAAACAATGAACCTTGGTGTATTAACCGATTGCTTATCCCACGCTAGATCAGTTGAGCTATTGTCAGCTGCTTTTATTACTTTATTTTATGCCGACGACTGCAACTGCTAAATAATGGAAGATGTTTCAGAGGATTAGACTCACAGCTCAATGTGCGGAGAAAATCTAATAAACATGAATGGAGAGGAATGATCCACAGAGAAACCTGAGGCCAACATCAGAACAGTGGTGGAGCAACTCAGCGGGTCGGGCAGCATCTCTGGGAGACATCGAAGCATAGGAAATAGGTGCCGGAGTAGGCCATTCGGCCCTTCAAACCAGCACTGCCATTCAATATGATCATGGCAGATCATCCAGAATCAGTACCCTGGGGAGGGATGAGGACCCACGATCCTGTTCCTATCAACGGGACGATGGTGGAGAGGGTCAATAACTTCAAATTCCTAGGCGTGCATATTTCCGAAGATCTTTCCTGGACCCAGCACGCCGATGCAATTAGAAAGAAGGCACATCAGCGACTCTACTTCCTGAGAAGATTTCGGAGATTCGGCATGTCGAAGAGGATTCTCCTAAACTTCTACGGGTGCACGGTAGAGAGCAGGCTGACCGGCTGCATCGTGGCCTGGTTCGGCAACTTGAGCGCCCACGAGCGAAAAAGACTACAAACAAGTGTGACCACTGCCCAGTCCATCACCGGCTCTGACCTCCCCACCGTCGAAGGGATCTACCGTAGTCGCTGCCTCAAAAAGGCAGCCAAAATCATCAAGGACCCACACCATCCTGGCCACACACTCATCCCACCACTGCCATCAGGAAGAAGATACAGGAGCCTGAAAACTGTAACATCCAGGTTCAGGAACAGCTTCTTCCCTACAGCCATCAGGCTATCAAACACAACAATGAATAAGCTCTGCGCTCTGAACTGAAAAATACGATATTATTATTTGTTATTTGCACTATATTTGTTATTTATTGAACTTTTTCTTTTTTTCTCTTCCCCCGTTATGTACTATGTTTACATATTCACATATTCTGTTGTGCTGCAGCAAGTAAGAATTTCATTGTCCCATCTGGGACATATGACAATAAAACATTCTTGACTCTTGACTCTGTTCCTGCTTTCACCCCATATCCCTTGATTCCGTTAGCCCTAAGAGCTATATCTAACTCCATCTTGAATACATCCAGTGAATTGGCCTCAACTGCCTTCTGTGGAAGAGAATTCCACAGATTCACAACTCTCTGGCTGAAAAGGTTTTTCCTCAGCTACGTCCTAAATGGCCTACCCCTTATTCTTACACTGTGACCCCTGGTTCTGGACTTCCACAACATGGGGACCATTTTTCCTGCATCTGGCCTATCCAATCCCTCAAGAATTTAAGATGTTTCTATAAGATCCCCTCTGATCCTAGATTCCAGTGATTATAAGCCCAGTCGATCCATTATTTCATCACATGTCAGTCCCGCCATCCTGGGAATTAACCTGGTGAACCTACACTGCACTTCCTCAATAGCAATAATGTCCTTCCTCAAATTTGGAGATCAAAGCTGCACACAATACTCCAGGTGCAGTCTCACCAGGGCCCTGTACAACTGCAATAGAACCTCCTTGCTCCTATACTCAAATCCTCTCACTATGAAGGCCAGCATGCCATTATCTTTCCTCACTGCCTGCTGTACCTTCATGCTTACTTTCAGTGACTGACGTACAAGGACACCTGGGTCTCATTGCATCTCCCCTTTTCATAATCTGACACCATTCAGATAATAATCTGCCTTCCTGTTCTTGCCACCAAAGTGGAGACATGGATGGACATCTTTGAGAGATCGGCATGTCTGACTCAAAGATATCCATATCTCGATGTTGGTGGCAAGAACAAGAAGGTCTGCAGCAGTCAGACATGCAGATCTCTCAAAGATGCCCAGGTCTAGAGCAGTGGAGCAGCGGTGGAGGACACCATGGCTACGCTTGGCCAGGCCGACCCTGCAACGCTGCCAGGACAACAGACCTTCGGGTCAAGATCCCTGCACTTACAGCAACTGGGACTTGAATATGGCGACTCTGTATACTGTCTCAGCGCACAGCTGCTACCCACTTGTACTGTATCTGAGATGCTGATCTAAAATGTATCTATGAGCTTATGTATAGTGATACTGAACTAGATACAGAAATGACTTTTGCTGTACTTCGGTACATGTGACAAATAAAGTCACATCTTATAGATCTTATAGAAACTTATTGGATCTTATAGAAACTTACAAAATTCTTAAGGGGTTGGACAGGCTAGATGCAGGAAGATTGTTCCCGATGTTGGGGAGGTCCAGGACAAGGGGTCACAGCTTAAGGATAAGGGGGAAATCCTTTAGGACCGAGATGAGAAGGACTTTTTCACACAGAGAGTGGTGGGTCTCTGGAACTCTCTGCCACAGAGGGTAGTTGAGGCCAGTTCATTGGCTATTTTTAAGAGGGACCTTGTGGCTAAGGGGATCAGAGGGTATGGAGAGAAGGCAGGTTCGGGATACTGAGTTGGATGATCAGCCATGATCATATTGAATGACGGTGCAGGCTCGAAGGGCCGAATGGCCTAGTCCTGCACCTAATTTCTATGTTTCTATGTTTCTATGTTTCTAAAGTGCCGTCCCATAAAGTTCGTTTCAGGTTGGGACCCTTCTTCAGACTTATTGTAATGATGGAGGGGGGGGGGGGGGGGAGAAAGCTGGATGGGAGGCAGGAGTGGGACAAAGCCTGGCAAATATGGTCTCAAAGGGTCCTAAACTAATTTGTCGACTATGCATGACCTCCAGAAATACTGTACGATGGAACTGCAGATGCTGGTTTACACCGCAAAATGCTAGAGTAACTCAGCGGGACAGGCAACATCCCTGGAAGAAAGGAATAGGCGACGTTTCAGTTCAGGCTTCTGAAAATTGTCCCATTTTTGTGGGATAGTTCTAGTGTATGGGGTGAACAGCGATCATCCGCACACTCGCACTATCCTACACACACTAGAGACAATTTACAATTTCACTAAAGCTAAATTGTGGTGCTGATTGTGGATGATCAGCCATGATCACGTTGAATGGCGGTGCTGGCTCGAGGGGCCGAATGGCCTACTCCTGCACCTATTGTCTATTATCTATTGTCTAAACTAACCAACAAACCTGCACATCTTTGGAGTGAGGGATGAAACCGGAGCACCCAGAAAAAAACCCATGCAGTCACAGGGAGAACGTACAAACTCAGTACGGACAGCACCCGTGGTCAGGATCGAACCCGGGTCTCTGGTGCTGTGAGACAGCAACTCTACCGCTGCGCCACCGTGCCACATTCTTCAGACAAATCAGGGGTGGTGCCTGGGATTTGAAGGTAGCGGATAAGGCTGGGGTCAATGCATAAGCTGAGAGTCAGGCATGCATATCTCTCAAAGGTAGAAACATAGAAACATAGAAACATAGAAAAATAGGTGCAGGAGTAGGCCATTCGGCCCTTCGAGCCAGCACCGGCATTCAATGTGATCATGGCTGATCATCCAACTTAGTATCCCGTACCTGCCTTCTCTCCATACCCTCTAATCCCCTTAGCCACAAGGGCCACATCTAACTCCCTCTTAAATATATCCAATGAACTGGCCTCAACTACCCTCTGTGGCAGAGAGTTCCAGAGACCCACCACTCTCTGTGTGAAAAAAAGTCCTTCTCATCTCAGTCCTAAAGGATTTCCCCCTTATCCTTAAGCTGTGACCCCTTGTCCTGGACCTCCCCAACATCGGGAACAATCTTCCTGCAATCTTCCTCAAAGGTAGACACAAAATGCTGGAGTAACTCAGTGGGTCAGGCAGCATCCCTGGGGAAAAGGAATAGGTGATGTTTCGGGTCGAGACCCATCCTCAGACTGAGAGTTAGGAGAAAGGGAAATGTGAGATAGAAACGGCGATGCAGAGGGATACTGAACATAGTGACATAGGACATAGGATTAAGGTGAAGGGGAAAAGATTCAATAGGAATAGTAAGATTGAACGAGAACTTACCAGTTCGAAGGTTGATCTTTATTTCATGAGGAGTCGAAGTGAGGGATTTCGTGAAGAGCCCGCCGGCGCGCATGCTCGACATACTTCAAAGTAGCGGCGTGGAATCACAGAACCAACAATAGAAATGACTTCGCATAGTATGATTGAATTGACTAAGATTACCAGATGAAGGTGATTGAGGGTTGGGCGAGGAGGGCACGAAATCCCTCACTTCGACTCCTCATGAAATAAAGATCAACCTTCGAACTGGTAAGTTCTCGTTCAATCTTACTATTTCATTTCGGAGTCACGTGAGTGACTTCGTGAAGACTTCAAAGCTTCTGTGATTACACGCCCTGGACCACGTCCATGCTGACACACCACTACCAGGGATGGATGGGAGGAACAAACTGGCTCAATAGCTCATACTGCAAAACAAAAGCATATTTATTAATAACAAATCAAAAACCCCTCATGCGGGGACATCTCCACGTTCTTGACCTGCATTCAGCACGGCTTCTGCGAACTGTAGAGGAGCAGCAACAGGCTTGTTATAAAAACGCTGAAACACAGCTTCATTCGCCCATCCTGCTGTGGCGAGAATTTGGTCCATGGGCACCTCCATGACCCTCGCCGCTGACGTCGATGCAGCCCTGGTGGAATGAGACTTGAACACATTAGTGTCGATACCTGACTTACCCAAGACGACTCGAAGCCACCTGGATATCGTCTGGACTGTCACTCGATGATGAGGTCTCTTATGAGTGACAAGCAGGTATCTCTCCATTCCTCTGATGCGTGCCGTCACCTTGACATAGTGGCGGATATGTGAGGCTAAACATAGCCTAGCATCTGCGGGGTATGCTGGGAACTTCAGCTGCAGCCCTGTGCACCCAGGTCTATGCTGCTTTAGTAGCTCGTCAATGAAAAAGACTACTTCTGTAGGGGTAGATGTCATTCTGTCGACACGCAGTTTGTGTAGTGTCTGTACCCTCTGAGCTGAAGTCAGCGCTAGTAACATCACCAGCTTCATGGTGAGTTGGTCCAGTTGGAGCCCTTCCATGGGAGACCACGTCCTGAGCAGGGTTAATACGTCCCTGACATCCCAGGTGATATTATAGCGTGGTGTAGGCGGATTCATATTGAATATACCCCGCATGAGTCTGGACACTAGCCTGTTGGATCCTACCCCAATCTTGAGGTAGAATGATAGCGCACTTCTGGCGCTGTTGATGGCACTGTAACTTAAGTGTTCATCATGGTGCAACCCCGCGAGGAATTCCAGGACGTCGGTTATTGTCACGTCATCGTACGTGATGCGAGAGCGGCTGCAGTAGGCTTCCCACTTCTTAATATGCGAGCGGTATCTTCGCCTTGTGGACTCTCGACATGACGCCCCGATGGTATCCATGGTCCGAGCCGAGAGGCCGTATTGGACTAACGGCCTGTTCAGAACCTGCAAGCCAACAAATTTAAATAGCCATGGCAGGGATGTGGCTCCCCTGACACAGGGTGAGTAACCAATTGTGGGCAACCCTTCAAAAGGACCCAAGGTTCGTTAAGCATGTCAAAGACCACCGGATACCAAGGCTGTGTGGGCCAGTCGGGTATAATAAGGATGCCCTTGGCAGCATCTGCCTGAATCTTTCGCAATACCCGACTGATGAGGCAAAACGGAGGGAAGGCATAGAAAACCCAATTCCCCCAGTCCAGCGAGAATGCATCTAGCGCTATTGCCCCAGGATCTGGTTCCCATGAAACGTAGGCTGGTACCTGATGGTTCAACCGTGACGCAAAAAGGTCAATGTCCGGTTTACCAAATTTGGCTGTGACTTTAGCAAAAATCTCAGGATGCAACATCCATTCAATGTTGTCATTAAATTTGCGTGACCTGGTGTCCGCCACAGTATTAAGCTCACCTGGCAAATAGGTAGCTGAAATCCAAATGTCTCTTTGAATACACCAGAGCCAAATTGAGTTAGCCAATTTGTCACACGAAACTGACCTGGTACCACCCATATGGTTTAAATATGCCACAGCTGTGATGTTGTCTATTTGGAGACGGACGTGTGCTCCAACAAGCTTGGAACAATATGCACGAAGTCCGTGGAATGCTGCCAGCAACTCCAAATAGTTAATCCCTTGAGTCAACAACATCGATGCCTCAAGGGTGTCCCATCTACCCCCACAACTAGAGCAATTATCAGTAGCTCCCCAGCCATTGGAGCTTGCATCAGTCTGTAAATATACCACCGGATTAGCCTCCCTGACAGGCTTAAATGAGTTGCTAATGTGACACACCCACCATTGCAACTCAGTTATCGCTTCGGACGGCAGCTGCATTGATCGATCGTAATGACCAGCGTTCCATTTTAACGCAGTAATTTTAGCTCTTTGCAAATTCTGATAATGCAAAGGTCCATATCGTGCTGCCGGAAACAAAGCCACTAACTTGCCAATTACTGTGGCTGTATGCCGAATCGATGGTATATTGGTGCCAATTAAATCTCTGCACACCTTAGTGACTTCCTCAATTTTGTTAATTGGTATAGTTATCCTCATGCTCATTGAGTTCACCGTGAACCCTAGGTAATTAATTACCTGGGCAGGGCAGAACTTTGATTTCTCTGGATGGACAATGAATCCTAATTGTTGAAATATATTGACAGCAGCTGCAACACCCTGTTCAGCCAATTGCAGGGTGTGGCCCACAATAAAGACATCATCTAAATAGGCCATAACTATATGATGTCGTTGTCTCAAATAAGCCATGATTGGCTTCACCAATTTAGTGAACAATCTAGGGGCTGTAGTAAGCCCATTAGGCAAAGCCTTATACTGCCAAAGTTGCCCCATCCAGATAAATTTCAAAAACCTTCTATCATCTTTCTGGATGGATACTGAATAATATGCATCCCTCAAATCAATGCATGCCATGAAGCAGCCATGAGAAATCAATGATTTGGCTGTTTCAAACGTATCCATTTTAAAATGAGTATATGTTACAAACGTATTCAAACGGGTTAGATCAATAATGACACGACAGCCTCCATCCTTCTTAGGTCTAGTAAATATGTTCGAAACAAATTCAATTGGCTCATGCACTGTTTTCTCAATCACTCCCTTCTGTTCCAAACTTAAAATTTCCTTGTAACCTGCTGCCTGTTCTGCAGCAGACAATTTGAACGTACGACCAGGCATGTGCTGGGATGGAGGAATGTCGCCATTAATAAACTCAATTTTATGCCCCTGAATATTCCGCAACACATACTCATCACCAGTAAAATTACCCCATGCATCCAAAAACAACCGTAAACGACCACCAACATGGGAAGTTAAACAGAGAGAAAAGAGAGAACCAGACCCCCTCACCTCCGTGGTTACCGGCGGTCCTTGACACGTGTGGGTGGCCGTGGAGGTGCTGGGTTGGCTTGAGGGCGCGGCGTCTTCGATTTCCAAAAAGGTCTCTGCCGACCCTGTCCTAAAAAAGACCCTTGGTGCTGGTTCTGGTGTTGTTGTCGTTGTGGAGCTAGAGGGTGAGTCCTCGTCGAGGCACTGGCCGACCCTCGTGAGCGAATGTATGGAGCTTTTGAGCCGGACGGTGTGGGGGCACTCTTAGAGCGCATGATCCCCACCGTTTTGGCTTGTTCGTCAAGCTCTTTGACTCTCTTCGAGAGGTCCTCACCAAAGAGCTGACGGGGCGGCGGCGGCGGCGGTGGTTTGCACAATCCTGCAAACTTCGGGTTGAGTGCTGGGCGGATGCTGTTTTTGCGAAACCCGTTGATTTCGTGCTGGGTCGCGCACAATAAGGCCAGAGCATCTTCCTGGTCCAAATTCAGCTCGTCCTCGTCCACCGACCGCGCAAAGGCGGTAATACCGGCCGTGAGGAGTTTCAGGATCCGCTGCAATTGTAGCTCTTGTTGACGGATAGCCGCACTGATGTTGCCCCATATTGGCGTATTGACCACAGGCACGTTGAGGGAGTTGCAGTTTGATGGAGCCTTGTGACGGCTCATAGCCTGGATGAGGACTTCTTCCTGCAGCACCTGATTATTAAGAAAGTCCACTGTGGCTGCCAGCTTTGAATTGAGAGGAAGACCAGCCGTATGTGGGGCCGCGAATTTGGTCGCCACATCCAAAAGTTCCTCCGCTGGCACCTCCACCGGAGGTGGTACGGGATCCACCAGAACCTCCTCCTCGTGCTGCTCCAGGCTGATAGTAGATGTTGGTGAAGACGCCCTGTGCCTGTTGCTGCCCTGCTGTTGTTGACGTTGAAGCAGGAGCTCCAGCAGCCGCTCCATACGGTCAATACGCCCTTCACCCTGAACACTCAGGTGGTCGGAGTCCTCCGGCTCTGAAAAGAAAACCGGGCTCCTGTCATCGGCCCGCACCTCGTCGAGGCCCTGCCGGTGCCGGTAGTTGTCGCTAACAGCCGCCGAGGCGAAACTGCGCGATTCCTGCGCGGGCGTGTTCAATCGCCTCCGTTTAGCGAGAGCTGAAGCCGCTGCCACTAAGGGCACTTGCGGCGAGGTGTCGGCACCAGCCGAAGCATGGCTGCCTGGGGCCCGCGCAGTCTTGCCGGCTGCCCACATCGTGGACGTTGCCGACGCATGGTGCCGCCCACCCATCCATGGGGGGCTCGGCGACCGCGACGAGACCCGACTCAACCGACCCGTCCCGGCGTCGAGAGTCGGGGTGTGCCGGCTGGACCTCACAGCCGCCCCGGATCTCGCCCTGGAACCTGACCGCTCCTCCGCGACAGGCAATGCCTTAGCCCTAACAGGGTTAGGCTTCTGGGCTCCTCCCCTCCCCCTTCTCGGAGGGCTGAGTGGAACAGGCCGTGCAACGGCACGCGCCCTGCTCGAGGTCGCCAGCGAGCCCGCTGACAACCTGACTGCCATGGCAGGGTCCCCCTGCTCTGGCGGCACACCACACTCCTCCTCGTCGAACTCCTTCGAGCTGTGGTGTGCTGGCGGATCTGGACCTGTGAACACAGGGCTTACCCACATCTCCGCCTGAGTCCCGGCCTGCGCTGCAGGTACTGCCGATGGTAAAGGCCCCGGAACTGTTGACCGGCGAACTCGTCCTGACGTCCTCCGGCCCTTCGAACTCCCATCCATGTCCTTGCTGCAAGACATAATCAGACAACAAGGACCACCAACTAAAGGTGGAATACTCACCTCCGTGGCCCCTTATGAAGGGCTGGCGAGGAGCGCGCTCCACCGCCAGCCGTCGCAGCAACGCGTTACGACGATATGTCGAGCATGCGCGCCGGCGGGCTCTTCACGAAGTCACTCACGTGACTCCGAAATGAAATCTGAGGGATAGCTTTTTCACACAAATGCTGGTGTGTATATGGAACAAGCTGCCAGATGAGGGAGTTGAGACAGGGACTATCCCAACATTTAAGAAACTTAAACAGGTACACAGGGGGAGTCCAGAACCAGGGGCCACAGTTTAAGAATAAGGGGTAAGCCACTTAGAACGGAGACGAGGAACAACTTTTTCACACAGAGGGCTGTGAATCTGTGGAATTCTTCGCCTCAGAAGGCAGTGGAGGCCAATTCTCTGGATGCTTTCAAGAGACAGCTAGATAGAGCTCTTAAAGATAGCGGAGTCGGGGGATATGGCGAGAAGGCAGGAACGGGGTAGTGATTGTGGATGATCAGCCATGATCATATTGAATAGCGGTGCTGGCTGGAAGGGCCGAATGGCCTACTCCTGCACCTATTGTCTGTTGTCTATTGTCTATTGGATAGGACAGATTTGGAGGGATATGGGCCAAACTACGTGCAGTTGGGACTGTCATAGCTGGGACATGTTGGCCGGTGTGGGCAAGTTAGGCCGAAGGTCTGAAGGACTCTATGACTGGAAATAAATGAAAGATATGCAAAAAAGTAACGGTGATAATGAAAACAGGTCATTGTTAGCTGTGGATATCTCTCAGCTGACCTAGTTACCAAAAGGATACACACATACGTAAACAGCTAAATTAATCTGCCATTCCTTCTCGTATTACTTTAACTCTACATTGAAACACTGACAGTGACATACAACATAATTATTGATCTTCGAATTCAATCAGGAAAAAATAACAACAAATAAATCATTCCTCACAATTCCGAGGCATCTTGGATTTTCATTTCGAGACTGAGGCAGCGAGGAGCGTTATTGATTGACAGAGACCTTCATTAATGGATACATCAAAGTCGCTAACAGCTTTTTAATTGTCCTATAGATTCCTCCCACACAATTTGCTTCAATCAATAACCCACCGTGGCAGCGTATTTACTGTTGTTTCGGGAAACACAAGTAAATTAAAATCATCTTTGGCAAAGTGCCTGGACAAGTCGAATAATGTAACAGACCAACACACACAAACACACACGAAAAAAAATTAAAACTGAGGTTTACAAGTCTATCGTGAAGCTTTCAATCATTTTCCCATTAGTACCTTCTGTCTCCCAATTTATCAGCTATGCATAATGGTGCTTAGTCTTTTCATGTAGAGGTGGAGTCCGTGGTTGGTCACAAGATGCCGGACAATAGACAATAGACAACAGACAATAGGTGCAGGAGTAGGCCATTCGGCCCATCAAGCCAGCACCGCCATTCAATGTGATCATGGCTGATCATCCACAATCAGTACCCCGTTCCTGCCTTCTCCCCATATCCCCTGACTCCACTATCTTTAAAAGCCCTATCTAGCTCTCTCTTGAAAGTGTCCAAAGCTTCCACCGGCCGCCCTCTGAGGCAGAGAATTCCACAGACTCACAACTCACTGTGTGAAGAAGTGTTTCGTCATCTCCATTCAAAATGGCTTAGCCCTTATTCTTAAACTGTGGCCCCTGGCTCTGGACTCCCCCAACATCGGGAACATGATTCCTGCTTGTCCAAACCCTTAATAATCTTATATGTTTCAATAAGATCTCCTCTCATCCTTCTAAATTCCAGAGTGTACAAGCACAGCCGCTCCATTCTCTCAGTATATGACAGTCCCACCATCCCGGGAATTAACCTTGTGAACCTACGCTGCACTCCCTTAATAGCAAGAATGTCCTTCCTCAAAATTGGAGACCAAAACTGCACACAATACTTCAGGTGTGGTCTCACTAGGGATCAGTACAACTGCAGAAGGACCTCTTTGCTCCTATGCTTAACTCCTCTTGTTATAAAGCACAACATGCCATTGGCTTTCTTCACTGCCTGCTGTACCTGCATGCTTATTTTCATTAACTGATGATCAAGGACCCCCAGATCCCGTTGTACTTCCCCTTTTCCCATCTTGACACCATTTAGATAATAATCTGCCTTCCTGTTTTTGCTACCAAAGTTTTTGCTACCTCACATTTATCCACATTAAACTGCATCTGCCATGCATCTGCCCACTCACCCAACCTGTCCAAATCATAGCATCCTCCTCACAGTTCACACTGCCACCCAGTTTTGTGTCATCTGCAAATTTGCTAATGTTACTTGCAATCCCTTCACCTAAATCATTAATATATATTGTAAATAGCTGCAGTCTCAGCACCGAGCCTTGCGGTACCCCACTAGTCACAGTCTGCCATTCTGAAAGGGACTCCGCGGGACAGGCAGCATCTCTGGGGAGGAGGCGACGTTTCGGGTCGAGACTCTTCTTCAGACTCTTCTTGAGAATCAGCTGGAGAGGGAAACGAGAGATGGAGATGGTGATACAGAGAGAGATGGAGCAAATGAATAAAAGATAAACAAAACTGTAATGATGATCAAGGAAAGGTGGAGCCCACAATGGTCCATTGTTGATAGCTGGCTAGGTGATAACATGTAATACAGACAGTGAAACTCAACAACAGTGAAACTAGTACGTTGACTAGGGTGGGGGGAGGAATGGAGATAGAGGGAATGCAAGGGTTACTTGGCTGTCCCACCTTAAGTCACTGCCACACTTCTTATCATAATCAGGGAAGTCTTTAGTGTCCTTTCTAATATTTGTCTCCCACCCAGTGTCACTGAAGCACATTATCTAGGTCGTTATCACATTCCTTTATGTAGGAGCTTGTGGTGCAGGCATTGGCTAACAGTCTTTTTACATTATGGCAGTGATTACTCTTCCAAAAGCACTTCAGTGTAAAATGCCTCGGGGTTATTTTTGATACATAACTTCAGAGAGCAGGGCAAGGAAAACAAGAGCAGGAACTCTGCCATTGCAGGAAGACTGAAGGGAAATGAGATGCGTAGGAAGGAACTGTTTGCAGATGCTGGTTTAAACCGAAGATAGACACAAAGAGCTGGAGCAACTCAGCGGGACAGGCAGCATCTCTGGAGAGAAGGAATGCGGTGACGTTTCAGGATGGAGCAGGAAGCAAATACCAGGGACTGCAGCATCTGTTAGGAGGGCAACACAATTCCAATCCAGCTTCATGCCATTCCCATGTATCTGAAATCTTATATTGGTCTATAAGAAGTTGCAAAACAGAAGATAACTCAACTTCTCCTCACCTGTATGAAGAAAGGTTCTCGATTCGAAACGCCACCCAGCGTTTTTCTCCAGAGATGCTGCTTGACCTGCTGAGTCACTCTGGCACTTGTAACTATCTACCTATCACTCACCAGGCATTGTCCTGCCCCTCCGTTCTTCCAGTTCTCTCCCGCCCACCACCGCAATCAGTCTGAAGAAAGGTCCCGACCTGAAACGTCACCTATCCATGATCTTCAGAGATGCTGCCTGACCCGCTGAGTTATTCCAGCACTCTGTGTCTTGTTCTCTATCTTCCTCAGTTCTGACAAAAGATCCCAGAGCCTAAATTGTTCACAAAACGCTGGGGTAACTCCATGGGTCAGGACGCAACTGTGTCTATTTTGTAAAACATGGATAGGCAACGTATAAGGTTGGGACCCTTCTTCAGACTCTGAAGAGTAGAGTCTGAAGAAGGTTGGCGATACAAAACGTCACCCAACCATGTTCTCCTGGGATGCGGCCTTGGCGTCTTTTTTGCAAACCAACACCTTGGATTTCCTTAGATAGACACAAAAAACTGGAGTAACTCAGCGGGACAGGCGGCATCTCTGGAGAGAAGGAATGGGTGACGTTGCGGGTCGAGACCCTTCTTCAGGCTGGTTAGGGATAAGGGAAACGACGGTGATATGGAGAGATTAAGAACAATGAGTGAAAGATATGCAAAAGGGTAATGATGATAAAGGAAACAGGCCATTATTAGCTGTTAGTAGGGTGAAAATGAGAAGCTAGTGCGACTTCGGTGGGGGAGAGATAGAGAGAGAGGGAATGCCAGGCTACCTGAAGTGAGAGAAATCAATATTAATACCTGAATATTGATTCTGAAGTCTGAAGAAGGGTCTCAACCCTAAACGTCGCCCATTCCTTCTCTCCTGAGATGCTGCCTCACCTGCTGAGATACTCCAGCATTTTGTGTCTAACGTCAATATTCATACCACTGGTTAGCACGCAACAAAGGCTTATCATTGTGCCTTGGTACACGTGACAATAAACTAAACTGCTTATGTCTACAAAGACTGGCCAGCACACTGGCCAAGTTCCAATAAGGGATTTTTAATGTGAACATCAGCTCTCTCCCATCTCAACCCAACACAGCCAACCTTCATGCCCAGCACGTGTTGTGTGAGCGCAGTGGGCGTGACGGTGTAAACTTGTTACATTTCAATGCTCAACAAATGAAAACCTGCAAATCATCCTTTCATTCTTCTCGAAAATTAACTTAATAGCGTTTTATTTAACACTTACAGATTTAGTGCTAATTGAGCTGAGCTTCACCTGCAGTGAGAAATAGAATGTCAACACTCCAACTGCTGGAGTTACTCAGCGGGCCAGGCAGCATCTCTGGAGAACAGGAATAGATGACGTTTCGGGTCGGAACCTGCAGAAGGGCCTCGACCCGAAACGTCACCTATTCCTTTTCTCCAGAGCCGTTTTCTGGCCCGTTGAGTTCCTCCAGCATTTTTGCGTCTATCATCGATACAAACCAGCATCTGCAGTTTCTTCCTACTCATTTTGTCAATGCTCCAACATTCGATTGAAGCATTTAGTTTAGTTTAGTTTAGTTTAATTTATTGTCATATGTACCGAGGTACAGTGAAAAGCTTTTGTTGCGTGTTATCCAGTCAGCGGAAAGACAATAAATGATTACAATCGAACCTCATTCAAGGTGTATAGATACATTCACACAGAGAGTTGTGAGTCTGTGGAATTCTCTGCCTCAGAGGGCGGTGGAGGCCGTTTTTTTGGTACTTTCAAGAGAGAGCTAGATAGGGCTTTTAAAGATAGCGGAAAATTAGGGAATATGGGGAGAAGGCAGGAACGGGGTAGTGATTGGGGATGATCAGCCATGATCACATTGAATGGTGGTGCTGGCTCGAAATGGCCGAATGGCCTACACCTGCACCTATTGTCTATTGTCTGTTGTCTATGATACGGGAATAACGTTTCGTGCAAGGTAAAGTCGGTGAAAGCCTACCAAAGATAGTCGGAGGGTCACCAATCAGGTAGACAGCAGTTGAGGACTAGATATTGAGATGGTGATACAAGTGACTGCAGAATCCTGAGCAAAACATAATGTGCTGAGGTCAGGCAGCATCCGTGGAGGGAATGGACAGATGACATTTCAGGTCAGGAACCTTCTTGCCGTCTGAAGAAGGGTCCCAACATGAAAAGTTGTCTGTCCATTCCCTCCGCAGATGCTGCCTGACCCGCTTGGTTACATCAGCACATTATGTTGTGCAGAAGATTTCAGTCAGCTGGAAGTGAAAGCCATTATATTCGCATGCCAGCAGATAAAATACTTATCGGATACAATCACTGGGTCTACTATTATAAGATGAGGGTGGTGAATCTGTGGAATTAATTGCCAGAAATGGCTGTGGAGGCCAAATCATTGGGTGTTTTTAAAGCGGAGATTGACGGATTCTTGATTAATAAGGGTGTCAGGGGTTACGGGGAGAAGGCAGGAGAATGGGGTTGAGAGGGAAAGATAGATCAGCCATGGTTGAATGGTGGATTAGACACGATGGGCAGATTAGCCTAATTATGCTCCTATGAATTATGAACTTACTATGAATAGGACTTTGCATTAAGAGCGGCACTGTGGCGTGGCTGGTGAAGCTGCTATCTCACTGCGTCAGAGATCCAGGTTCGATCCTGACCTCGGGTGCCGTCTGTGTGGTGTTTGCACGTTCTCCCTGGGACTGCATGGGTTTCTTGTGGGTGGTCCAGTTTCCTCCCGCATCCCAAAGACATGCCGGTTTGAGGTTAATTGGCCCTCTGTAAATTGCCGCTAGTGTGTAGAAAGTGTATGCGGAAATGGGATAAGGCAGAACCAGTGTGAACGGGTGATCGAAGGTCAGCGTGGACCCGCTGAGTTCCTCTAGAACCTTGTGTTTAGTGCAAGATTACTGAGGTGATTTGACATTTGGAGTACATTTCCCCCAGTGGTAGAATCGAGATTGAAGAGAGACACAAAATACTGGAGTAACTCAACGGGTCAGGTAGCATTTCTGGAGAAAAGGAATAGGTGACGTTTGGGGTCGAGACCCTCTGTCCTGGGCCTCCTCCATTGTCAGAGTGATGCTGAACTCAAATTGGAGAAACAGCATCTCATATTTTGCTTGGGCAGCTTACAATCCTGGTGTATAAATATTGATTTCTCTAACCCCTGCATTCCCTCTCTCTCCATCCCTCCCCTGGCCCAAAACGTCACCCATTCCTTCTCTCCAGAGATGCTGCCTGTCCCGCTGGTTTACTCCAGCGTTTTGTGTCTATCTTCGGTGCAAACCGGCCTCCTTCCCACACAATCGGTGGCTTTTTAAAAAATAAGCGATTGCGTTGAGGTGACATATTGTCCTTCATTTTGTCTCTCCCTTCCTCTGGATTGTGCAGAAAGTGGATATGGAAGTGAGATCATGTAGAACCAGTGTGAACGGGCGATCGATGGTCAGCGTCGACCTGCTGAGTTCCTCCAGCACTTTGTGTTTTGCGTAGGATACTGAGGTGATTTGACATTTGGAGGACACTTGCCCTCATGGCAGGCAGAGGTTTGAGATGCAGTTGAAGGGACGGTTGCTATGGATAGACAGAAATGCCTATCGAGGACTGGAAAATCGAGGACCAGAGGACATAGGTTGCAGGTGAAGGGGAAAAGATTTAATAGGAATCTGAGGGGTAACTTTTTCACACAAAGGGTGCATGGAATAGGCTGCCAGAGGAGGTAGTTGAGGCTAGGACTATCCCAACATTTAAGAAACAGTTAGACAGGTGCATGGATACGACAGGTTTAGAGGGATATGGACCAAACACGGGAAGGTGGGACTAGTTTTTTTAGTTTAGAGGTAGAGAGCGGAAACAGGCCCTTCGGCCCACCGGGTCCGCGCCGACCAGCGATCCCCGCACATTAACACCATCCTACCCCCATCAGGGACATTTTTTACATTTACCAAGTCAATTAACCAACACACCTGTTCATCTTTGGAGTGTGGGAGGAAACCGAAGATCTCGGAGAAACCTCACGCAGGTCATGGGGAGAGCGTACAAACTCCATACAGACAGCACCTGTAGTTGGGATCGAACCCGGGTCTCCGGCGCTGCATTCGCTGCAAGGCAGCAACTCTACCGTTGCGCCACTGTGACCGGGTGTATGGAACAGGCTGCTAGAGGAGGTAATTGAGGCTGACACTATCCTAACATTTAAGAAACAGTTCCACAGGTGCATGGATAGGACACGTTTGGAGGGATAGGGACCAAACGCGGGAAGGTGGGACCAGTGCAGCTGGGACATGTTGGCCGGTGCGGGTAAGTTGGGCTGAAGGGCCTGTTTCCACATTCTATGATTCTATAACTCGATGTGGATTCGAGGCATTAGTCAGACCAGCCATGAACTTATTAAAAGGCGTAGCAAGCTCACGAGGCCCAGAGACCTATTCCTGCTCCAATTCCTAATGCTGCTCTGTACATCATTACCACACTCTGGCCACAGGGGTACAATGTGCCAGACAGAGAGAACAAACTTTCTTTATGATCAGACCTGCCACCCACACCACCGTGTCTATTACTCGACATATAAATCAAAACTAACCTTTGAATAGATTGTAGCCTGTTACATTCCCAGCTGTCAGCTGCTCTAAACATAACTCTCTAAACCTTAATTAAATTCCAGTTTGTAATTCATTTTTGGACGTTTCCAATTTTCGGTTTAAGTGAACGTCTCAATTCTATTGCAACCCAGAATTCACAGCCAGGTCTCAGTGATTCCATAATTTACTCGCTAAAGTTGAGGTTTATCATTGTCACGCGTGCCGAGGCACAGCGAAAAGCTTTCTCCTGCACGCTACACAATCAAATCAGATGATACCGTACCAATGAGTGAATGTCACTTTATTGTCACATGTACATAGGGTATCTAGCTACGGTGAAATGCTTTGTTTAGCACGCAATCTAGGCGGTACGCAAGGTACGCAAACGGCCACAGTCTTGGAAAAAAGGGGAGGTCATTTAAGACTGAGGTGAGAAAAAACGTTTTCACCCAGAGAGTTGTGAATTTATGGGCAGTGGAGGCCAAGTCACTGGATGGATTTACGAGAGAGTGAGATAGAGCTCTAGGGGCTAGTGGAGTCAAGGGATATGGGGAGAAGGCAGGCGCGGGTTATTGATAGTGGTGGCTCGAAGGGCCGAATGGCCTCCTCCTGCACCTATTTTCTATGTTTCTATGTGGCCAAGTGTTGAGAACAAAGTCACAAAAGTACCAAACAGTCCTGTACATGTTATACTCCTAAAGGTATGCCCACTTTGAAGAAGTTCTCCTCCTCTCAGTTCTTTCTTGTACATGTTATGTCATAACTGATAGGAGCAGAATTAGGCCATTCAGCCCATCAAGCCTACTCCGCCTTTCAATCATGGCTGATCTATCTCTCCCTCTTAAACCCAGTCTCCTGTCTTCTCCGCATAACCCTTGACACCCGTACTAGTCAAGAGTCTATCTATCTCTGCCTTAAATATACCCACTGGCTTGGCCTCCCCAGCCTTCTGCGGCAAAGAATTCCACAGATCCACCAACCTCCGACTAACGAAATTCCTCCTCATCCGCTTCCTAAAAGAACGTCCTTTAATTCTGAGGCTACGTCCTCTAGTCGTAGACTCTCCCATGAGTGGAAACATCCTCTCCACATCCACACTATCCAAGCCTTTCATTCTATGGTGTGTGTGTGTGCTATCCCAAAGACGTGCAGGTTTGCAGGTTGATCGACTTTTGTAAATTGTCCCTAGTGTGTAGGAATTGACGAGGAAGTGAGATAATTGGTGTAAACGGGTGATCGATGGTCGGCGTGGACTCGGTGGGCCAAATGACCTGTTTCTGTGCTGCACCTCTTAACTAAACTAAATTGAATGTAGTCTCTAAATGCCTCTATTTACCATTCCCTTAAGTGCCTGTCCTACAAGCATGCAACTCCATGCGATGAGCGCGACCTAACGTGGTCGCTTGAGCCGTCCGGCGTCGTGGGGCCGGTCCCACTTCGATCGCCGGAGCCGTGCGGAATTGTGCGGAGTTCATCCCGACATCGCGCAGGACTCCGAAAAACTGACTATGTTCAAAAATTCCGCGCGGCAACGGCTTGTCGGCTCGCAGTCGCCTCGATGCATTACACACCGTCTCAACATCGTGCCTCCGTGAACCTATCTGTAGGTGCCTCCGTGACCCTCTATGTGTGTGGCTCCGTGGCCCTCTGTGTGTGTGCCTCTGTGCCCCTCTCTGTGTGCCCCTCTCTGTCCTGGCGAACTTACATTAAGACTTTGCTCCAAGTTCGCCTCACTTTGCGCCGCGTTGCCCCACTCACCCGACCTCCGCGCGGCTCTCGCTACTGGTTTGGTCACGCTTGCCGCATGCAGGCGCATGCTGGTGGGAACGGCCCTGTACAGGGGATCACCCGACCTCCGCGCGGCCCCCGCTTCTAGTTTGATCGCGCTCATCGCATGGAGTCGGATGCTGGTAGGACAGGCCCTTTACTCTTTCCCCTTCCTTCTCACTAAAGGCCCTGTTCCACAGTACGAGTTCATTCCAAGAGCTCTCCCGAGTTAAAAAAAAATCAAACTCGTGGTAAGCACGGAGAATGAACGTAGCGGGTACGTCGGAGCTCGGGGACGTCTCTTAGCGCTAACGGCAGGTACTCGGGAAGGCTCGCTAACGGCAGGTAAGCACGGGAAGACTCGTGAAGATTTTTCAACATTATGTAAAATGTCCACGAGAGCCCCGAGTACCGACGAGCGGCCATTACCGTAAATCTCCGAGTTCGAATCAGGGCAAACTCGGGAGAGCTCTTGGAATGGACTCGTACCGTGGGACAGGGCTTTAACTCCAGTTACTCTTACAATTTTGTTTTCCCTCACACATTATCACACATTGGTTGCCATCTTGATCTTTACCGGCTACCCAATGGAATGTTGACAAGATGATCAGCTGGTCTTCAAACTCCATGTTACTTTCGGAATGGCCCATTCCTTCTCTCCAGAAATGCTGAGTTACTCCAGCATTTTGTATCTGTCTTCGGTTTAATCCAGCATATTCGGTTCCTTCCTACACTGTCCATGGTAGTTTATTTTATTTTATTTTTCAGTTCATGCAGCACACAAACAGGTCCTTTAGCCCACCAAGTCAGAGCTGACCAGTGATCCCCGCACAGTAACACCACCCGACACACACACACACACAATTCTCTGCCACAGAAGGTAGTTCAGGCCAGTTCATTGGCTATACTTAAGAGGGAGCTAGATGTGGCCCTTGTGGCTAAAGGGATCAGGGGGTATGGAGATAAGGCAGGTACAGGATACTGAGTTAGATGATCAGCCATGATCATATTGAATGGCAGTGCAGGCTCGAAGGGCCGAATGACCTACTCATGCACCTAGTTTCTACGTTTCTATGTTTCTATGAAATGTTACATTTCTACCAAGCCAATTAACCTGCAAACCTGGACGTCCTTTGGAGTGTGGGAGGAAACTGGAGCAGTCGGAGAAAACCCACGCAGGTCACGGGGAGAACGTACAAACTCCGTACAGGCAGGCACCCGTGGTCAGGATTGAACCCGGGTCTCTGGTGCTGTAAGGCAGCAACTCTACTGCTGTGTCACCATACTTTCAATACTGAAATAGCAGCAATGTGAATACTCAAGGGTGAATTTTCACGCTCATTCTACTGTTTATCAACCATAACTTTTGGCAAACGAGCTGTGGAAATTCTCAAAGTGTCTAGGCTACACTTTTGGCACCAGGCCGAACACCTACCTGCTCTCCCTTAGTTACCTACTAGGAAGTTAATGGTGCTGACAATTTACTCCACGGTTGTCTGGCAACAGAAACAGAGAGGGAGAGAAACTCTCAGGACTGCAAATGTAAAGTTATGAAAGAAGACTCAAAGTGCTGGAGTAACTCAATGGGTCAGGCAGAATCTCTGGAGGGATTGGTGATGTTTCGGGTTGAGACCCTTCTTCAGACTCAAGGAGAATATTATAGGGGGGGATCAAGGAGAATAAGATCAAGGGGGATCTTATGGAAACTTACAAAATTCTTAAGGGGTTGGACAGGGTAGATGCAGGAAGATTGTTCCCGATGTTGGGGAAGTCCAGAACAAGGGGTCACAGTCTAAGCATAAGGGGAAATTCCTTTAGGACCGAGATGAGGAAAACATTTTTCACACAAAGAGTGGTGAGTCTCTGAAATTCTCTGCCACAGACGGTAGTTGAGGCCAGTTCATTGGCTATATTTAAGAGGGAGTTAGATGTGGCCCTTGTGGCTAAGGGGATCAGAGGGTATGGAGAGAAGGCAGGAACGGGATACTGAGTTGGATGATCAGCCATGATCATATCGAATGGCGGTGCAGGCTCGAAGGGCCGAATGGCCTACTCCTGCACCTAATTTCTATGTTTCTATGTTTAGTAGCTCTACCGCTGCGCCACCAAGTACTAGGCTCTTTCTGCTGAAGAATGGAAAATATCCATTTCACCCACATGCCTATCCATTCCCTCCGCAGATGCTGCCGGCCTCGCTGAGTTACTCCAGCACTTTCCGTTCTACGCAAGATTCCAGCACCTTCGTGTCTACATTAATAAGCATTTCTTTCACGCCTTAGATAAAATATATGAGCTATCGTTGAAAATAGATTTCAACAGCTAACAGTTTATTCATTTGATGATCACTCATACAACACGATCACTCTTTCACTGTCACATTTTTGTGAGTGGATTTATATCCATGGCGACCTGTACGACAACTTTTAGAAATTGAAGGTGTACAGTTTGATAAAATATTTGCAATAAATAGAAGAAATAAGAAGAATCGTGTGTATCCAAGAGTGAGTTATGGTATATTAAGCCCATTCCATCACACAGACCACCACTGACTCCATGGACAATTAGCCACAGTGGAGGTAAGAAGAGTCCCGACCCGAAACGTCACCTATCCGTGTCCACCAGAGATGCTGCCTGGCCCGTTGAGTTACTCCATCGTTTTATGTCCATCTCCTGCCAACTGTACACTGTGGACGGCTCAATTGTACTCATGAATAGTCTTTGTGCTGACTGGATCACACGCAACAAAAAAGCTTGCCACTGTGCCTCGGTCCATGTGACAATGAACTAAACTACAGTTCAGAAGATTCAGCGGGGGTGTGGAATGGTGCGTTAAAGAGGCAGGTTCCTGGAATCCGAGGGTCATGTTTGAAGACTGATTTAGCACTGCAATCACATAATATGTAGGAAGGAACTGAAGCTGCTGGTCTACACCGAAGATAGACACACAATGCTTGGAGGAACTCAGCAGGGGAGGCAACATCTCTTGAGAGAAGGAAGAGACCCAAAACCGTCACCCATTCCTTCTCTCCAGAGACAATGCCTGTCCCGCTGAGTTACTCCAGTATTTTGTGTCTATCCATCTACAATCAGGGATGCAGTGGTAGAGTTGCTGCGTTGCAGTGCTTGCAACGCCAGAGACCTGGGTTCGATCCCGACTACGGACGCTGTCTGTACGGAGTTTGTACGTTCTCCCCGTGACCTGCGTGGGTTTATCTCCCTGGTCTTCAGTTTCCTCCCACACTCCAAAGTCGTACAGTTTGTAAGTCAATTGACTTGGTATAAGTGTAAATTGTTCCAAGTGTGTATAGGGCAGTGTTAGCATGCGGGGATCGCTGGTCAGCGCGGACACGGTGGGCCGAAGGGCCTGTTTCCGCTCTCCAAACCAAACTTGAACTTGGGGTCTCTCCACCATGAAGAGATTTATCTGTGAGAAAAAAACTGGATATATATATCAAACTGAAGGAAGTTTGTTAATCACAGTTTCACATGGGCGAAGGAGTTTGGGTCCCGAATGGAAGGAAGGCAGGATTTAAAGAACAAGTGCTACTACTGCTAACATGTTGACATGACTGAAGAAGGGTCTCGACCCGAAATGTCACCCATTCCTTCGCTCCAGAGATGCTGCATGTCCCACTTACGCGACTTTTCAGCAAGCTGTCTGCGACCTTCAAGCTCGGGGGCACTCGCCTGAAAAACCACGAGCTCGATCGACCGACAGCGCTGAAAACACACACACATCGCAAACGCAGGGGAGAGCTGTCTGAAATTCACACGGTGCAAAGCCAAGGTGATGCCCGCGATGAACAGGAAGGTTAAAGACGGCCGGCACAGTTAATGGAATGTTCTTTAAAAGAGCGGGCGGGGGGGGGGGGGGAAGGGGGTAGAAGGGTGATAGGAGGGGGGAGGAGGGTGGTAGAAGGGGGGGGAGATAGGGGAGCAGGGGGGGAGAAGGGGGGGGAAGGGGGGGGAGAAGGGGGGGAGAGGAGGGAGGAGAAGGGGGGAGAAGGGGGGGAGATGGGGGGGAGATGGGGGGAACAGGGGGGGATGAGGGGGGAGGAGGGGGAGAAGGGGGGAGAGGAGGGGGAGAAGGGGGGGAGAGAGGGAGACGGGGGAAGGGGGGAAGGGGGAAGAAGGGGGTAGAGGGGAAAGGGGGAGAAGGGGGGAGAAGGGGAGAGAAGGGTGGCGAGAAGGGGGGGAGAAGGGGGGAGAAAGGGAGGGGGTGGACACGGAGTGGAGACAACTTTTAATAAGCCTGAGATACACAGCTGTGAAGGTTGGCGGACATTTAACGTTACCGGTCGGTTTTCCTTGGTTCTGAAAACTCGTGCTTTTTTCCCCCAATGAGCCAATTAAAAATGCCCGGTCAGCAAAGGAGATTACCTGCGGCTACCTCAACTACCTATAACGGCACGGTGACCCCACTACCACTGCACTACGAGTTCAAAAGTATCGATTTTCTCCACGCCGACCAATTTCATTTCGGAGTCACGTGAGTGACTTCGTGAAGAGCCCGCCGGCGCGCATGCTCGACATATCGTCGTACCGCGTTGCTGCGACGGCTGACGGAGGAGCGTGCTCCTCGCCAGCCCTTCATAAGGGAACCACGCAGGTAAGTATGCTACCTTAAGTTGGTGGTTCTTGTTGTGTTTGCTTCACAGCAAGAACATGGATGGGAGTTTAAGAGGCCGGAGTTCGAGGAGAAGTCGCCGGCCAGCAGTTCCGGAGCGAGAGTTGTCGGGGGTACCTGCAACGCAGACCGGAACGAGGGCGGAGATGTCGGTGAGCTCTGTTTTTTCAGGTCCGGACCCGCCCGCACACCACAGCTCGGAGGAGTTCGACGAGGAGGAGTGTGGTGTGCCGCCAGAGCAGGACGACCCTGCCGTGGCAGTCAGGTCGTCAGCAGGCTTGCTGACGGCCTCGAGCAGAAGGGTCCGTGCGGCTGCACGGCCCGCTTCACGAAGCCCCCTGAGGAGGGGAAGGGCAGGAGCCCAAAAGCCTAACCCTGTCGGGGCTAAGGCTCTGCCTGTCGCCAAGAAGCGGTCAGGTTCTAGGACGGGACCCGGGGCAGCTGTGAGGTCCAGCCGTCGCCCCCCAACTTCCGACGCCGGGATGGGTCAGTTGGGGGTCCCGTCACGGTCGCCGAGCCCCCCATGGATGGGTGGGCGAGACCATGCGTCGGCAAGGTCCACGACGTGGGCAGCTGGCAAGCCTGCACGGGCCCAAGGTATCCAGGCTTCGGCTGGTGCCGACACCATGCCGCATCTGTCCTTAGAGGCAACGGCTTCCGCTCCCGCTATACGGAGGCGGTTGAACACGCCCGTGCAGGAATCGCTCAGTTTCGCCTCGGCGGCTGTCGACGACAACTACCGGCACCGGCAGGGCCTCGACGAGGTGCGGGCCGATGACAGGAGCCCCGGCCAATTTTCAGAGCTGGAGGACTCCGACCACCTGAGTGTTCAGGGTGAAGGGCGTATTGACCGTATAGAGCGGCTGCTGGAACGTCTCCTTCAACAACAACAGGCGTCCAGCAGCGACAGGCACAGGGCTTCATCACCAGCTTCATACACCAGCCTGGAGCAGCAGGACGAGGAGGCAGTGGTCGATCCCATCCCACCCCCGCCTGAGTTACCGGCGGAGGACCTCCTCGATGTGGCCACCAAGTTTGCAGCCCCTCATTCCTTGGGGCTTCCTATCAATACAAAACTGGCAGCCACTGTGGACTTCCTAAATAATCACCAGCTTCAGGAGGAAGTTCTACTACAAGCCATGAGCCGTCACAAGGCTCCATCAAACTGCAACTCCCTCAACGTGCCTGTGGTCAATACGCCAATCTGGTGCAACATCAGTGCGGCTATCCGTCAGCAGGAACTAAAGATTCAGCGGATCCTGAAACTCCTCACGGCCGGGATTACTGCTTTTGTGCGGTCGGTCGACGGAGAGGAGCTTAATTTGGACCAGGAGGATGCTCTGGCACTTCTATGCGCTACTCAAAATGAAAATCAACGGCTTTCGGAAAAATAGCATCCGCCCAGCGCTCAACCCCAAATTTGCAGGGTTGTGCAAACCACCGCCGCCGCCGCCGCCCCGTCAGCTCTTTGGCGAAGACCTTGCCAAAAGGGTCAGAGAGCTTGATGAACAGGCCAAGACCGTGGGGCTCATGCGCTCTCAGAGTGCCCCCACGCCATCGAGCTCCAAAGCTCCGCTTGGCCGCTCACGAGGGTCTGCCAGCACGTCTACCAGGAATTACCCTCCAGCTCCAAACCGATATCAACCACCCCAACCACAGGGGTCTTTTTTAGGACAGGCTCGGCAGAAGCCGAGATGGAAAATGAGGACGCCACGACCTCAAACCAACCCAGCACCTCTACGTCCACCCACTCGTGTCAGGGACCGCCGGTAACCACAGAGGTGAGGCGGTCTGGTTCTCTTTTTTCTCTTTGTTTAACCTCACATGTTGGTGGGCGTTTGCGGTTGTTTGCGGGTGCATGGGATGATATTACCAGTGATGAGTATGTGTTACGGAATATTCAGGGCCATAGCATTGAGTTTATTAATGGGGACATCCCTCCGTCTCAGCATCGACCGGGTCGTATGTTTAAACTAACGGCTGCGGAACAGTCCGTAGGCTATAAGAAAATTTTAAGGTTGGAACAGAAAGGGGTCATAGAGAAAACGGTTCATGAGCCCGTTGAATTTGTTTCCAATATTTTTACCCGACCTAAGAAAGATGGAGGCTGTAGAGTCATTATTGATCTGACCACTCTGAATAACTTTGTAACATATACTCATTTTAAAATGGACACGTTTGAAACGGCCAAATCATTGATCTCACAAGGGTGCTTTATGGCATGTATTGATTTACAGGATGCGTACTATACCGTACCCATGCAAAAATATTACAGAAGGTTCTTAAAATTTATCTGGATGGACCAGCTGTGGCAATATAGGGCGTTGCCTAATGGGCTCACCACAGCCCCTCGATTATTTACTAAATTGGTGAAGCCAATTATGGCTTATTTAAGACAACGACATCATATCGTTATGGCCTATTTAGATGATATTTTAATTATCGGACACACCTTGGAATCAGCTCAACAAGGGGTTGCAGCTGCGGTCAATTTGTTCCAACAGCTTGGGTTCATTGTTCATCCAGAAAAATCTAAGTTCTGCCCCACCCAGGTAATTAATTATCTGGGGTTCCAGGTGAATTCCATTAGCATGAGAGTCACCATACCAATTAACAAAATTGAGGAGGTAACACAGGTGTGTACAGATTTACTCAATACTCGTATACCATCGATTCGTCACACAGCTACTGTCATTGGCAAGATTGTGGCTTTGTTTCCGGCAGCCCGGTATGGACCTCTGCATTATCAAAACTTGCAGAGAGCCAAGATTGCTGCGCTGCGACGGCATGCTGGTCATTATGATCGATCAATGCAGCTGCCGCCTGCAGCATTGGATGAGTTACGATGGTGGGTTTGCCACATTAGTAACTCGTTTAAAACTATTATTGAGGCGAAACCGATGATATACTTACAAACTGATGCGAGCTCTGATGGCTGGGGAGCTACGAATCAACATTCTAGTTGTGGGGGCGATGGGATACCCTTGAGAATACAATGTTGGTATCACAAGGGATCAACTATTTGGAGCTGCTTGCAGCGTTTCACGGACTTCGTGCATATTGTTCCAAGATCTTTGGAGCACATGTCCGGCTCCAAATAGACAACACCACAGCGGTGGCGTATTTAAATCACATGGGCGGTACCAGGTCAGTTTCATGTGATAAATTGGCTAATTCAATTTGGCTCTGGTGTGTCAAGAGAGACATTTGGATTTCAGCCACCTATTTGCCAGGTGAGCTTAATTTTGTGGCGGACGCCAGGTCACGCAAGTTCAATGATAATATTGAATGGATGTTACATCCTGAAATTTTTGCAAAAATCACAGCCAAATTTGGGAAACCGGACATTGACCTTTTTGCGTCCCGGTTGAACCATCAGGTACCAACCTACGTCTCGTGGGAACCAGATCCTGGGGCTATAGCGTTAGATGCATTCTCGCTAGACTGGGGGAATTGCTTTTTCTATGCATTCCCTCCGTTTTGCCTCATCAGTCGGGTATTACGAAAAATTCAGATGGATGGTGCCAAGGGCATCCTTATCATACCCGACTGGCCTACACAGCCGTGGTATCCGATGGTCTTTGACACGCTCAGTGAACCTTGGGTCCGTTTGCAGGGTAGCCCAGAATTAGTTACTCACCCTGTTTCAGGGGAGCCACATCCCTGCCATGGCTATTTAAATTTGTTGGCTTGCAGATTCTGAATCGGCCTTTAGTTGGATACGGCCTTTCTACCCGGACCATGGATACCATTGCAGCGTCGTGCCGAGAGTCTACAAGGCGAAGATACCGCTCTCACATCAGGAAGTGGGAAGCCTTCTGCAGCCGCTCTCGCATCACGTACGATGCCGTGACTATAACCGACGTCCTGGAATTCCTCGCGGGGTTGCACCATGATGAACACTTAAGCTACAGTGCCATCAACAGCGCCAGGAGCGCTCTATCATTCTACCTCAATATTGAGGTGGAATCCAACAAGCTAGTGTCCAGGCTCATGCGGGGTATTTTCAATACGAATCCGCCTACACCACGCTACAATATCACCTGGGATGTCAGGGTAGTTTTAGCTCTGCTCAGGACGTGGTCCCCCATGGAAGGGCTCCAGCTGGACAAACTCACCATGAAGCTGGTGATGTTACTAGCGCTGACTTCAGCACAGAGGGTACAGACACTCCATAAACTACGTGTCGACAGAATGATGTCTACCCCCACAGAAGTAGTTTTCTTTGTTGACGAGCTACTAAAGCAGCAGAGACCTGGGTGCACAGGGCTGCAGCTGAAGTTCCCGGCATACCCCGCAGATGCTAGGCTATGTTTAGCCTCCCACATCCGTTACTACGTCAAGGTGACGGCAAGCATCAGAGGAAAGGAGAGATACCTGCTTGTCACTCATAAGAGACCTCACCATCGAGTGACAACACAGACGATATCCAGGTGGCTTCGAGTCGTCTTGGGTAAGTCAGGTATCGACACTAATGTGTTCAAATCTCATTCCACCAGGGCTGCATCGACGTCGGCGGCGAGGGTCATGGAGGTGCCCATGGACCATATTCTCGCCACAGCAGGATGGGCTAATGAAGCGGTGTTCCAGCGTTTCTACAACCGGCCCGTCGCTGCGCCTCTACAGTTCGCAGAAGCCGTACTAGATGCGGGGCAAGAACGTGGAGATGTCCCCGAATAAGGGGTTTTTGATTTGTTGTTAATAAATATGATTTGTTTTGCAGTATGGACTAGTCAGCACGTTATTCCTCCCATCCATCCCTGGTAGTGGTGTGTCAGCATGGACGTGGTCCAGGGCGTGTAATCACAGAAGCTTTGAAGTCTTCACGAAGTCACTCACGTGACTCCGAAATGAAATAGTAAGATTGAACGAGAACTTACCAGTTCGAAGGTTGATCTTTATTTCATGAGGAGTCGAAGTGAGGGATTTCGTGCCCTCCTCGCCCAACCCTCAATCACCTTCATCTGGTAATCTTAGTTGTTTTCATTCTTACTATGTGAAGTCATTTCTTTTGATTGGTTTCTGTGATTCCACGCCGCTACTTTGAAGTATGTCGAGCATGCGGCCGGCGGGCTCTTCACGAAATCCCTCACTTCGACTCCTCATGAAATAAAGATCAACCTTCGAACTGGTAAGTTCTCGTTCAATCTTATTATTCTTACTCACAGAAAGTCTTTCAGCTCGTTGAAAATTTTTCCGCGACCAGTCTGAGGCCGCGGGTAGTGACCACTATGCGGGAACCCCTCTCGACCATGAAGGAGTGACCTCCTACGGCAACGTGTCGACCATGCTGCGATCTTGTGGCGAGCGCAAACTCTCCTAAACTCGCAAATAAGGTCACCATAGTGGGCCAGGCCCTTCACTACAGCTTTTTGTGTTTATTTTCGGTTTAAACCAGCATCTGCAGTTCTTTCCGACACTGTTGACGTGTGTTCTGCTTCAATGCTCTGACCAAACAATAGGAACCTGGGGACTTGCTGGCAAGTCTATTTGTTATTAAGTTAGAGTGTCACTGGGAATGAACTCAACGTTGAAAAGAAATTAATCTCGCCAACAGAACAAGCGTGTTCCCCACAGTTCAGGACTGGGCCAATATTTAAACATTCTTTCTTCAAACAAACACAAAATGTGCATTGAGAAGCAGCTCCACCCTAGGCCGCAAGAAATCGCAGAGAATTGTGGACGCGGCCCAGTGCATCGCACAAGCCAACCTCCCTTCCGCTGACTCCATCTACACTTCACGCTGCCGCTGCAAGGCCACCAGCATCATCAAGGACGAGTCTCACAGCGGTCACTCCCTCTCCTCCCCTCTCCCATCAGGCAAGAGGTACAGAAGTGTGGAAAACGCACACCTCCAGATTCTGGGGCCAGTTTCTTCCCAGCTGTTATCAGGCAACTGAACCATCCTACCATCAACTAGAGAGCGGCCCTGAACTACCATCTATCTCATTGGAGACCCTTATGCCCCTGTCCCACTTAGAAACAGCATGGAAACAGGCCCTTCGGCCCACCAGGTCCACGCTGACCGCCAATCACCCATCCGCACTGGTTGCATGTTACCTTACTTATTCAACCACTCCTTATGCCCCTGTCCCACTTAGGAAACCTGAACGGAAACCTCTGGAGGCTTTGCGCCCCACCCAAGGTTTCCGTGCGGTTCCCGGAGGTTCCCGGAGGTTTTTGTCAGTCTCCCTAATGGTCGAAAGTGGTTTCCGTTTTAAAAATTGGTAATATTTTAGTCGAAGCCGGTTGCGATGCTAGTTGAAGGTGGTTGCCAGAGGACAAAAACCTCCGGGAACCGCACGGAAACCTTGGGTGGGGCGTAAAGTCTCCAGAGGTTTCCGTTCAGGTTTCTGAAGTGGGACAGGGGCATTAGACTATCTTTAATTGGATTTTACTGGACTTTATTTTGCACTAATTGTTATTTTCTTTTTCCAGTATTGGTACACTGTGGACAGCTCAATTGTAATCATGTATCGTCATTCTGCTGAAGGGATAGCATACAACAAAAAGCTTTTCACTGTTCCACGGTACACGTGACAATAAACTAAACTAAACTCAACTTAAACAGATCTTTGAGGGAAACACAAAGTGCTGGAGGAACTCAGTAGATCAGACAACTCTTCGGGCAGTGGTGCAGAGGTTGAGCTGCTGCCTCACAGCGCCAGAGCCCCTGGTTTAATCTCTGTGTGGAGTTTGCACAATTTCCCTGTGACCGCATGGGTTTCCTCCAGGTGCTCCGGTTTCCTCCCACCACCCAATGATGTGTAGGTTTGTAGGTTAATCTGTAAATAACATAGAACATAGCACGGGTGTCAGGGGTTATGGGGAGGAAGCAGGAGAATGGGGTTAGGAGGAAGAGATAGATCAGCCATGATTGAATGGTGGAGTAGACTTGATGGGCCAAATGGCCTAATTCTACTCCTCGCACTTATGACATTATGACCGTTGTGGGCTCCACCTTTCCCTGAATCATCGATGCCGGATCTGCTTTGTGTTTTCTGACTCTCAGTCTCGACCCGAAACGTCACGTATCCCTTTTCTCCAGAGATGCTGCCTGTCCCGCTGAGTTACTCCAGCATTTTGGTGTCTATCCTCGGTTTCAACCAGCATCTGCAGTTCCTTCTCACTCAATGTGAAATACTGATTGAATGAAGTTTGTACATCACCACCAGCGTATCCCAGGGTCTGACTAGCAGGAAGGGAGGTGGAATAGTAAGATTGAACGAGAACTTACCAGTTCGAAGGTTGATCTTTATTTCATGAGGAGTCGAAGTGAGGGATTTCGTGAAGAGCCCGCCGGCGCGCATGCTCGACATACTTCAAAGTAGCGGCGTGGAATCACAGAACCAACAATAGAAATGACTTCGCATAGTATGATTGAATTGACTAAGATTACCAGATGAAGGTGATTGAGGGTTGGGCGAGGAGGGCACGAAATCCCTCACTTCGACTCCTCATGAAATAAAGATCAACCTTCGAACTGGTAAGTTCTCGTTCAATCTTACTATTTCATTTCGGAGTCACGTAAGTGACTTCGTGAAGACTTCAAAGCTTCTGTGATTACACGCCCTGGACCACGTCCATGCTGACACACCACTACCAGGGATGGATGGGAGGACAAACTGGCTCAATAGCTCATACTGCAAAACAAAAGCATATTTATTAATAACAAATCAAAAACCCCTCATGCGGGGACATCTCCACGTTCTTGACCTGCATTCAGCACGGCTTCTGCGAACTGTAGAGGAGCAGCAACAGGCTTGTTATAAAAACGCTGGAACACAGCTTCATTCGCCCATCCTGCTGTGGCGAGAATTTGGTCCATGGGCACCTCCATGACCCTCGCCGCTGACGTCGATGCAGCCCTGGTGGAATGAGACTTGAACACATTAGTGTCGATACCTGACTTACCCAAGACGACTCGAAGCCACCTGGATATCGTCTGGACTGTCACTCGATGATGAGGTCTCTTATGAGTGACAAGCAGGTATCTCTCCATTCCTCTGATGCGTGCCGTCACCTTGACATAGTGGGGGATATGTGAGGCTAAACATAGCCTAGCATCTGCGGGGTATGCCGGGAACTTCAGCTGCAGCCCTGTGCACCCAGGTCTATGCTGCTTTAGTAGCTCGTCAACGAAAAAGACTACTTCTGTAGGGGTAGATGTCATTCTGTCGACACGCAGTTTGTGTAGTGTCTGTACCCTCTGAGCTGAAGTCAGCGCTAGTAACATCACCAGCTTCATGGTGAGTTGGTCCAGTTGGAGCCCTTCCATGGGAGACCACGTCCTGAGCAGGGTTAATACGTCCCTGACATCCCAGGTGATATTATAGCGTGGTGTAGGCGGATTCATATTGAATATACCCCGCATGAGTCTGGACACTAGCCTGTTGGATCCTACCCCAATCTTGAGGTAGAATGATAGCGCACTTCTGGCGCTGTTGATGGCACTGTAACTTAAGTGTTCATCATGGTGCAACCCCGCGAGGAATTCCAGGACGTCGGTTATTGTCACGTCATCGTACGTGATGCGAGAGCGGCTGCAGTAGGCTTCCCACTTCTTAATATGCGAGCGGTATCTTCGCCTTGTGGACTCTCGACACGACGCCCCGATGGTATCCATGGTCCGAGCCGAGAGGCCGTATTGGACTAACGGCCTGTTCAGAACCTGCAAGCCAACAAATTTAAATAGCCATGGCAGGGATGTGGCTCCCCTGACACAGGGTGAGTAACCAATTGTGGGCAACCCTTCAAAAGGACCCAAGGTTCGTTGAGCATGTCAAAGACCACCGGATACCAAGGCTGTGTGGGCCAGTCGGGTATAATAAGGATGCCCTTGGCAGCATCTGCCTGAATCTTTCGCAATACCCGACTGATGAGGCAAAACGGAGGGAAGGCATAGAAAACCCAATTCCCCCAGTCCAGCGAGAATGCATCTAGCGCTATTGCCCCAGGATCTGGTTCCCATGAAACGTAGGCTGGTACCTGATGGTTCAACCGTGACGCAAAAAGGTCAATGTCCGGTTTACCAAATTTGGCTGTGACTTTAGCAAAAATCTCAGGATGCAACATCCATTCAATGTTGTCATTAAATTTGCGTGACCTGGTGTCCGCCACAGTATTAAGCTCACCTGGCAAATAGGTAGCTGAAATCCAAATGTCTCTTTGAATACACCAGAGCCAAATTGAGTTAGCCAATTTGTCACACGAAACTGACCTGGTACCACCCATATGGTTTAAATATGCCACAGCTGTGGTGTTGTCTATTTGGAGACGGACGTGTGCTCCAACAAGCTTGGAACAATATGCACGAAGTCCGTGGAATGCTGCCAGCAACTCCAAATAGTTAATCCCTTGAGTCAACAACATCGATGCCTCAAGGGTGTCCCATCTACCCCCACAACTAGAGCAATTATCAGTAGCTCCCCAGCCATTGGAGCTTGCATCAGTCTGTAAATATACCACCGGATTAGCCTCCCTGACAGGCTTAAATGAGTTGCTAATGTGACACACCCACCATTGCAACTCAGTTATCGCTTCGGACGGCAGCTGCATAGATCGATCGTAATGACCAGCGTTCCATTTTAACGCAGTAATTTTAGCTCTTTGCAAATTCTGATAATGCAAAGGTCCATATCGTGCTGCCGGAAACAAAGCCACTAACTTGCCAATTACTGTGGCTGTATGCCGAATCGATGGTATATTGGTGCCAATTAAATCTCTGCACACCTTAGTGACTTCCTCAATTTTGTTAATTGGTATAGTTATCCTCATGCTCATTGAGTTCACCGTGAACCCTAGGTAATTAATTACCTGGGCAGGGCAGAACTTCGATTTCTCTGGATGGACAATGAATCCTAATTGTTGAAATATATTGACAGCAGCTGCAACACCCTGTTCAGCCAATTGCAGGGTGTGGCCCACAATAAAGACATCATCTAAATAGGCCATAACTATATGATGTCGTTGTCTCAAATAAGCCATGATTGGCTTCACCAATTTAGTGAACAATCTAGGGGCTGCAGCAAGCCCATTAGGCAAAGCCTTATACTGCCAAAGTTGCCCCATCCAGATAAATTTCAAAAACCTTCTATCATCTTTCTGGATGGATACTGAATAATATGCATCCCTCAAATCAATGCATGCCATAAAGCAGCCATGAGAAATCAATGATTTGGCTGTTTCAAACGTATCCATTTTAAAATGAGTATATGTTACAAACGTATTCAAACGGGTTAGATCAATAATGACACGACAGCCTCCATCCTTCTTGGGTCTAGTAAATATGTTCGAAACAAATTCAATTGGCTCATGCACTGTTTTCTCAATCACACCCTTCTGTTCCAAACTTAAAATTTCCTTGTAACCTGCTGCCTGTTCTGCAGCAGACAATTTGAACGTACGACCAGGCATGTGCTGGGATGGAGGAATGTCGCCATTAATAAACTCAATTTTATGCCCCTGAATATTCCGCAATACATACTCATCACCAGTAAAATTACCCCATGCATCCAAAAACAACCGTAAACGACCACCAACATGGGAAGTTAAACAGAGAGAAAAGAGAGAACCAGACCCCCTCACCTCCGTGGTTACCGGCGGTCCTTGACACGTGTGGGTGGCCGTGGAGGTGCTGGGTTGGCTTGAGGGCGCGGCGTCTTCGATTTCCAAAAAGGTCTCTGCCGACCCTGTCCTAAAAAAGACCCTTGGTGCTGGTTCTGGTGTTGTTGTCGTTGTGGAGCTAGAGGGTGAGTCCTCGTCGAGGCACTGGCCGACCCTCGTGAGCGAATGTATGGAGCTTTTGAGCCGGACGGTGTGGGGGCACTCTTAGAGCGCATGATCCCCACCGTTTTGGCTTGTTCGTCAAGCTCTTTGACTCTCTTCGAGAGGTCCTCACCAAAGAGCTGACGGGGCGGCGGCGGCGGCGGTGGTTTGCACAATCCTGCAAACTTCGGGTTGAGTGCTGGGCGGATGCTGTTTTTGCGAAACCCGTTGATTTCGTGCTGGGTCGCGCACAATAAGGCCAGAGCATCTTCCTGGTCCAAATTCAGCTCGTCCTCGTCCACCGACCGCGCAAAGGCGGTAATACCGGCCGTGAGGAGTTTCAGGATCCGCTGCAATTGTAGCTCTTGTTGACGGATAGCCGCACTGATGTTGCCCCATATTGGCGTATTGACCACAGGCACGTTGAGGGAGTTGCAGTTTGATGGAGCCTTGTGACGGCTCATAGCCTGGATGAGGACTTCTTCCTGCAGCACCTGATTATTAAGAAAGTCCACTGTGGCTGCCAGCTTTGAATTGAGAGGAAGACCAGCCGTATGTGGGGCCGCGAATTTGGTCGCCACATCCAAAAGTTCCTCCGCTGGCACCTCCACCGGAGGTGGTACGGGATCCACCAGAACCTCCTCCTCGTGCTGCTCCAGGCTGATAGTAGATGTTGGTGAAGACGCCCTGTGCCTGTTGCTGCCCTGCTGTTGTTGACGTTGAAGCAGGAGCTCCAGCAGCCGCTCCATACGGTCAATACGCCCTTCACCCTGAACACTCAGGTGGTCGGAGTCCTCCGGCTCTGAAAAGAAAACCGGGCTCCTGTCATCGGCCCGCACCTCGTCGAGGCCCTGCCGGTGCCGGTAGTTGTCGCTAACAGCCGCCGAGGCGAAACTGCGCGATTCCTGCGCGGGCGTGTTCAATCGCCTCCGTTTAGCGAGAGCTGAAGCCGCTGCCACTAAGGGCACATGCGGCGAGGTGTCGGCACCAGCCGAAGCATGGCTGCCTGGGGCCCGCGCAGTCTTGCCGGCTGCCCACATCGTGGACGTTGCCGACGCATGGTCTCGCCCACCCATCCATGGGGGGCTCGGCGACCGCGACGAGACCCGACTCAACCGACCCGTCCCGGCGTCGAGAGTCGGGGTGTGCCGGCTGGACCTCACAGCCGCCCCGGGTCTCGCCCTGGAACCTGACCGCTCCTCCGCGACAGGCAATGCCTTAGCCCTAACAGGGTTAGGCTTCTGGGCTCCTCCCCTCCCCCTTCTCGGAGGGCTGAGTGGAACAGGCCGTGCAACGGCACGCGCCCTGCTCGAGGTCGCCAGCGAGCCCGCTGACAACCTGACTGCCATGGCAGGGTCCCCCTGCTCTGGCGGCACACCACACTCCTCCTCACCGAACTCCTCCGAGCTGTGGTGTGCTGGCGGATCTGGACCTGTGAACACAGGGCTTACCCACATCTCCGCCTGAGTCCCGGCCTGCGCTGCAGGTACTGCCGATGGTAAAGGCCCCGGAACTGTTGACCGGCGAACTCATCCTGACGTCCTCCGGCCCTTCGAACTCCCATCCATGTCCTTGCTGCAAGACATAATCAGACAACAAGGACCACCAACTAAAGGTGGAATACTCACCTCCGTGGCCCCTTATGAAGGGCTGGCGAGGAGCGCGCTCCACCGCCAGCCGTCGCAGCAACGCGTTACGACGATATGTCGAGCATGCGCGCCGGCGGGCTCTTCACGAAGTCACTCACGTGACTCCGAAATGAAATAAGAAGATTTGCACCTATTGGTATGTGTTTGTGATAGGAGTGTCACATTCGTAATTATAGTTATTTTAGACGCGTGATAGAGCACATGTTAATGGAAGGGATTTTATTAAAGAGATTTTAAAGAGCTTGATATTTTTTATATCATATTCATACACAATGTTCACAATGAACATATATCATGTTCATGCTTATAATATTCAATAGACTATAGACAATAGGTGCAGGAGTAGGCCATTTGGCCCTTCGAGCCAGCACCGCCATTCAATGTGATCATGGGTGACCATCCCCAATCAGTACCCCGTTCCTGCCTTCTCCCCATATCTCCTGACTCCACTATCTTTAAGAGCCCTATCTAGCTCCCTCCTGAAAGTTTCCAGAGAACCAGCCTCCACCTCCCTCTGAGGCAGAGAATTCCACAGACTCACAACTCTCTGGAGAAAAAGTGTTTCCTTGTCTCAGTTCCAACTGGCTTACCCCTCGTTCATATATGTATGAGATGCTGGTGAGACCGCATTTAGAATATTGGGTTCAGTTCCGGGCAGCATGCTATAGGAAAGATATTGTCGTGCTAGAACGGGTTCAGAGAAGATCTACGAGGATGTTGCCAGGGCTGGAGGGTGTGAGCTATAGGGAGCGGTTGAGTGGGCTGGGACTATTCCCTGGAGCGCAGGAGGATGAGGGGTGATCATATCTGAGGGGTAACATTTTAACACATAGGGCGGTGGGTGCATGGAACAAGCTGCCAGAGGAGGTAGTTGAGGCTGGGACTATCCCATCGTTTAAGAAACAGTTCGACAGGTACATGGATAGGACAGGTTTGGAGGGATATGGACCAAGCACAGGCAAGTCGGACAAGTGTAGCTGGGACATGTTGGCCGGTGTGGGCAAGTTGGGCCGAAAGTGCTGTTTCCACACAGCTGTGTCACTATGATTCTATGACTCCATATTGCATCTTTAAAATTAATAGTTTGCCACAATCAATCAGTTACAGTTCTGATTTTGAGACGGACGCAAAATGCTGGAAGAACTCAGCAGGACAGGCATCATTTCTGGAGAGAAGGAATTAGGTATGTTACAAAACTTACCTTGAGCAGCACTGCAGTTCTGCTGCTCCCCGTGTGCGTGACTTTGGCGCCTTTCAGAGGGGGGCGGGCTTAAAGTGCGTTTTTCTGCAGACTGGGAAAATCGATCCATGTCGGGTGATTTCGTCCGACATTTCATTCATGAAGGTATTTTTAAATTATGCTAGATTATTTATTAACTAGAGTAATTTAAAAATCACCTTCAAAAGCCGTGAGCGCCGACAATGGGAAGGATTTTGTGTAGGGGAGAAAAAAAGATACACAGTTTATTTTTATATTAAAAGTTGGTTTTTAGGGAGGCTTTAATCACATTTTCATGTTGCGAAATGGGGTCCAAAAAAATGTATGAACCAACAGTATTTTTCCTCCCGACTTCACCGCAAACCGCAACGTTCCAATCCACCGCATTCCACTAAAACCCACTCGCTAGTTGATTTAAATGGCCATTAATTTACAGGTATTAAACACTAAATTCCTTCCATTTGGCCTAGAAATTCATGAAAATGAGATTTAAAAATTATGTTATATTGTGGATTATTGGGTGAATGTTATTTGGACACTTAGGCAATTTAAAAAAAGTTTATCTTTTCTTAAGAAATGGATAGATGTTCAGATCTACTCATTGAATTTTGTAATTAGCTACAATTAGATAATTATATGCTTTAATTTCAGGTCATCCAAGTAAAATTGTTTCATATTTGTTTCAGAATGCTTCAATCTACAATAACTGAAAATTTCATTGAGTTCTCTTAATATTTAAGAAAGTTATGGGTTTTTGACTATTCTAGATCACAGCTTTTGAGTTAAGTCAATTGAAAGGCAATGGGGAACAAGATGCTAATTTCCGAGTATGAAAATGGTCATAATTTTCTTAATACTGAAGATATGAAAGTGAATTAGGTGTCAAATTAAACTTCTTTTTACGCTTTATCTGATGGGATAAATTGCAGACTTGATTTTTAACATCTCAAAATTTTGTAACATTGCTAAAGGAATGGGTGACGTTTCGGGTCGAGATCCTTCTTCAGCTGAGAAGGGTCTAGACTCAAAAACATCACCTATTCCTTCTCTTCAGAGAAACTGTCTGCCCCGCTGAATTACTCCAGCATTTTGTGTCTATCTTCAGAAGAGAGTTGGCGCTCTGTCGAGAGCCCTTTATGATTAACGGTTTATCCTGCCGTGTCAGTGTCTGATAAACCTTTATTTGCAATCGGCACATACAATTCCCACCCCCCCCTCTCACACGCTGCTAAAAATAGCTACTTGATAAAAATTGCTTGCTTGAATTCCCTGTTCAATTTTGAGTTGCTGCCTGCATCTGTTCCTAGGGTTCTCTAGTGCAGTACAAACATTTTCTGTGACTAATTTGTGTTGTATCCCCATCGGTCTGGGCAGAGCCAGACTATTGATGCTGGTGGTCTTGTTATACACCTTCACCCTCACCAATCCACAATCAACATGGTGCAATGACTTCTAGTGACCCTGACACTGCATTGATTTAGTTTAGTTCAGAGATGCAGCGCGGAAACAGGCCCTTCGGCCCACCGAGTCCGATCGCCGCACACCATCCTACACACGCTGGGGACAATTTTAAATTTACAAATGGTGACACGGTGGCGCAGCGGTAGAGTTGCTGCCTTACAGCGCTTTCAGCGCCAGAGACCCGGGTTCGATCCTGACTACGGGCTCTGTCTGTATGGAGTTTGTACGTTCTCCCCGTGATCACATGCGTTTTTATCTGAGTTCTTCAGTTTCCGCCCACACTCCAAAGACGTAAAGGTTTGTAGGTTAATTGGCTTGGACAATTTACACTTCTTCCAAGTATACACACCCGAGCCAATGAAACCTACAAGCCTGTATGTCTTTGGAGCGTGGGAAGAAATGGAAGATCTCGGAGAAAACCCACGCAGCAGGTCACGGGGCTAGCGTAAAACTCCGTACAAACAGCGCCCGCAGTCGGGATCAAAACTGAGTCTCCAGTGTGTTTCCAAAGATATGATGATTCATGGCACAGTTTGGACCTGAACCCCACCCAATGGGTGTGTAGCCCTTAATCACCTTTAATAAGGTAGGTAGCCGACTGCTTGCTCCATGCATCAGGTTTGGACCTCATACCAGACTCCGAGGATTGTCTTGCTGGGAATCCCCATATTGTGTATCCTCAGCCTCAGATGTACACTTGCACTAAGAACTTGAAGCTTAAGAGGTACAGTGTAGGAAGGAACTGCAGAGGCTGGTTTAAACCGAAGATAGACACAAAATGCTGATGTAACTCAGCGGGTTAGGCAGCATCTCTAAAGTGAAGGAATGGGTGACGTTTCGGGTCAAGACCCTTCTTCAGACTAGTCGGGGGAAAGGGAAACCAGAGATGGCGGTCACAGTGGCGCAGCGGTAGAGTTGCTGCCTTACAGCGAATGCAGCACCTGAGACCTGGGTTCGATCCTGACTACGGGTGCTGTCTGTACAGAGTTTGTACGTTCTCCCCGTGATCTGCATGGGTTTTCTCCAAGATCTTTGGTTTCCTCCCACACTCCAAAGACGCACAGGTTTGTAGGTTCATTGGCTTGGTAAAGGTAAAAATTGTCGCCAGTGTGTGTAGGATAGTGTTAGTGTGCGGGGATCGCTGGTCGGCGCGGACCCGGTGGGCCGAAGGGCTTGTTTCCGCGCAGTATCTCTACACTAAACTAAAAACATGGACAGTGATGTAGAGAGATAGCTAACAATGACCTGTTTTTTTTATCATCGTTAATTTTCTGCATATTTTTAATTCATTTGGTTCTGTACCACTCGTTTCCCTTTCCCCTGGCTAGTCTGAAGAAAGGTCTTGACCTGAAAAGTCACCCGTTCCTTCTCGCCAGAGATGCTGCCCATCCCGCTGAGTTACTCCAGCATCTGCATCTGCAGTTCCTTCCTGCACATTTCATCTAGATACTTACCATGGTTTCTCAACTGATATAAATACAAATTTCCTAAGTGCACACTGATAATTTGATGAACGTTCAGACAGATTGTCTCTGCGATATTGATACAAATGATGGGTAAAGGAAGGAAGGTATTTGCTGCCGCGCTAGACTGCTTTCTGACTAATCATGTGGTAAGAACAGACCAGAGAGCAGATGTCCTCATGTAATATTCATTGTACTTACATATTGTTAACTAAGCCTTAGATAACGTCTTGATGGCTTTGGGCAGTTTATTGCAATTTACCGATCCCTCACATTGTTTTTGTCAGACTTTGACAGGAATGTTCTAGAGGGTTCTGGAAAATACAAAGCAATTAGTTACTGACGGACAAAGATGAGATGTTTCGTTGAGCGTCGCAATAAGTTGGAAGAATTTGGAAAATAAATCACCAAGCAGCTCATCGTAAAGGAGTGTGATTGTTCCCCATGTACCATTTTGACTTTTGAGACAGAGTGTGGATGCAAGCCCTTTGTACACTAATGCTATCCGATACGCATTAGGGCCAAATTACATTTATACCAAGCAAATTAACCTACAAACCTGTACGTCTTTATAGTGAAGGAGGAAACTGGAGCACCTGGAGAAAACCCACGCAGGTCACGGGGACAACGTACCAACTCTGTACAGTCAGCGCCTGTAGTCAGGATTGAACCCGGGTCTCTGGTGTCGTGCCTGGCCGATACTTCCTAAACCCTCCTATTTGCCCCATTAACTCATCTATCCAACTTCCCTTTAAAGTGAATATTCAACGTGCTTCCAACAGCCTCTCCGAAATCAACGTAGATCCCGGAGTAATGAAAGTCCTCTTCAAGTCGAGGACTCGGGGCGGCACGGTGGCGCAGCGGTAGAGTTGCTGCCTTACAGTGCCTGCAGCACTCCCGGTTCGATCCTGACTACGGGTGCTGCCTGTGCGGAGTTTGTACGTTCTCCCCTTGACCACCTGGGTTTTCCCCGAGATCTTTGGTTTCCTCCCACATTCTAAAGACGTACAAGTTTGTAGGTTAATTGTCTTGGTATCAGTGTAAATTGTCCCCAGTGTGTGTAGGATAGAGTTACTACCAGGGGGTCGCTGGTCGGTGCGGACTCGGTGGGCCGAAGGGCCTGTTTCTGCCCTGTATCGCTAAACTTAACTGAATTGCCTTTGCTTTGAGAACAACCTTTCATATGGTTCCTTTGGATACTGACCCTCAGACCAATCAAAACAATTTGCTCTTATTGACTCAAAAATATTTAATCATCTTGAACACTTCTATTAATTAACCTTTCATGGTGCACAGAGACCTTATCCATCTTCCCCGACTTGCTATATAACTGAAGACCAATTCTCTGATAACATGTTAGTAAATATTTCTGCACGCTCTTCAAAATCTTGACATCCTTCTGATATATCATATCCAAAAATGAAATTTAAAAGAAGCCATATAACCATATAACCATATAACAATTACAGCACGGATACAGGCCCTCTCGGCCCTTCCAGTCCGTGCCGACCATTTATTTTCCCCTAGTCCCATCTACCTGCACTCAGACCATACCCCTCCATTCCCTTCCCGTCCATATACCTATCCACTTTACTTTTAAATGTTAAAATCGATCCTGCCTCCACCACTTCTGCAGGAAGATCATTCCACACAGCCACCACTCTCTGAGTAAAGAAGTTCCCCCTCATGTTACCCCTAAACTTCTGTCCCTTAATTCTCATGTCATGCCCTGTTGTTTGAATCTTTCCTACCCTCAATGGGAAAAGCTTATCCACGTCAACTCTGTCTATCCCTTTCATCATTTTAAAGACCTCAATCAAGTCCCCCCCTTAACCTTCTGAGCCAACTATGGTAAGAGTATAGACTACGAACATTGACACAAAAAGGTGGAGTAATTCAGCGGATCTGACAGCATCCCTGGAGACAAGGAAGAGGTGACACCTCGGGTCGAGACCTTTCTTCAGACTCGATACGTCACCCATTCCCCTTCTGAGGTACTGCCGGTCCCGTTGAGTTACTCCAGCTTCTTGAGTCTATCTTCGGCTTAAACCAGCATCTGCAGTTCCTTCCTACACATTGACGATGAATAGTCAGTCAAGGTATAGACCGTTAACGGGATTAAAGATAGTCTGAGCATCTCCAATGAGGTAGATGGCAGGTCAGGACCGCCCTCCAGTTGCTGACAGGACGGTGTTCACCTCAACGTAAAAAAGATGAAGTATGTTGCTGGGAAAATATTGGACGATCATAAGATCAAGTGATAGTAGAATGAGGCCATTCGGCCCATCAAGTCTACTCCGCCATTCAATCATGGCTGATCTATCTCTCCCTCCCAACCCCATTCTCCTGCCTTCACCCCATAACCCCTGACACCCGTACTAATCACGAATGTATCTGTCTCTGCCTTAAATATATCCACTGGCTTGTCCTCCACAGCCTTCTGTGGCAAAGATTTCCACAGATTCACCACCCTCTGACTAACGAAATTCCTCCTCATCTCCTTCCTAAAAGAACGTCCTTTAATTCTGAGGCTATGACCTCTAGTCCTTGACTCTCCCACTAGTGGAAACATCCTCCCCACATCCACACTATCGAAGCTTTTCACTATTCTGTGCGTTTCAATGAGGTCCCCCCTCATTCTTTTAAACCCCAGCGAGTAGAGGCTCAGTGCTGAAAAGCTGTGTTTGTTCACTTAGGGACAGAGAAGAGCCTGGGGCAGCACGGTGGCGCAACGGTAAAGTTGCTGCCTCACAGCGCCAGACACCCGGGTTCGATCCTGACTACGGGCGCTGTCTGTACGGAATTTGCACGTTCTCCTCGTGACCCGCGTGGGGTTTCTCCAGGATCCCCGTTTTCCTCCCACACTCCAAAGACGTACTGGTTTGGAGGCTAACTGGCTTAAATGTAAGTCCCCCTGGTCCTCACCTTTCACCCCACCAGCCGGCACATACAACAGATAGTCCTCCGCCAGTTTCGCCACCTCCAACGTGACCCCTCCACTCGCCACATCTTCCCATCTCCCCCCCTGTCTGCCTTCCGCAAAGACCGCTCCCTCCACAACTCCCTTGTCAAATCTTCCCTTCCCTCCCGCTCCACCCCTTCCCCAGGCACTTTCCCTTGCGACCGCAAGAGATGCTACACTTGTCCCTTCACCTCCCCCATCCACTCCTTTCAGGGACCCAAGCAGTCCTTCCAAGTCCGACAGAGGTTCACCTGCACCTCCTCCAACCTCACCTACTGCATCCGTTGCTCCAGATGCCAGCTGATCTATATCGGTGTGACCAAGCGGAGGCTGGGCGATCGTTTCGCCGAACACCTCTGCTCGGTCCGCAATAACCAACCCGACCTCCCGGTGGCTCAGCACTTCAACTCCCCCTCCCATTCCGTATCCGACCTCTCGGTCCTGGGCCTCCTCCACGGCCAGAGTGAGCAACACCCCAAGTTGGAGGAACAGCACCTCATATTCCGCTTGGGGAGTCTGCATCCTCTGGGCTTAAACATTGAATTTTCTCAATTCTGTTAACCCTGGCTGCCTCCTCCCCTTCCCACCTCTCGCTCAGCCCGCGGGCCCTGACATTCCTTCTCTCTCTATCTCTCCCCCACCCAAGTCGCACTAGCTTCTCATTTTCACACTACAAACAGCTTACAGTGGCCTGTTTCCTTTATCATCGATACTTTTTTGCATATCTTTCATTCATTGTTCTTTATCTCCCCACATCACCGTCTATATCTCTCTTTTCCCTGATCCCTAACCAGTCTGAAGAAGGGTCTCGACCAGAAACGTCGCCCATCTCCTTCGCTCCTTAGATGCTGCTGCACCCGCTGAGTTTCTCCAGCTTTTTGTGTAACCCCCCCTGGTATAAATGTAAATTGTCCCTAGTGTGTGTAGGATAGTGTAAGTGTTGGGGGGGGGTCGCCGGTTGGCGCGGACTGGGTGGGCCGAAGGGTCTGCATCTCTAAACTAAACTAAACTAAAATAAAATAACGCAGAAAGAAAGAATTCCAAGAAAGATTTTTTTATCATTGGCTTAGCTGGAAAATCCTATTCCATTAACATCGACAAGGAGATTTGACAGGTAATTTCAACATGCCCATTGAGAATAAACCTTAATTTGCACCTCTGACAGGTGAGATATATTTTTTATTATCTTGTATGCGGGACAAGTCTTCTTTCTTCTGTTTGACAGCGTTTTTATTTTGTATTCTTACAATGTCAAATGGAAAAACTAATGCGCACTTGCTTCTCTGTAAAGAAAAGAAAGATGTTCTCTTGCAAACACTGCTTCAGTAAAAGCTCCCATTTCAACACATATTGAGAGGGGTTTACATTCATTTAAAACCTTACCTGGGAGTTTTTTCCTCAGTTTAAGCTTAAATAAAACCCATTCATTCTCGAATGAATGGTGCCTAGTGTTGAGTGTCAATTAGATTCCTAGTTACCCAGGTAACAGGGGTGGCACAGTGGCGCAGCGGTAGAGTTGCTGTCTTGCAGCGCCAGTGACCCAGGTTCGATCCTGACCACGGGTGCTGCCTGCACGTTCTCCCTGTGACCACGTGGGTTTTCTCCGGGTGTTCCGTTTTCCTCCCACATTCCAAAGACGTGCAGGTTCAGTTCAGTTCAGCCAGGGCTAACCTGAAGAGGGGCATCAAGAAGGCCAAGCACTGCCATAAGCTCAGGATTGAGGAGCACTTCAACAACAACTCTGACCCCCGACGCATGTGGCAAGGCATCCAGGCCATCACGGACTACAGACCCGCCAACACCACCCCCACATCCAGCGACGCCTCCTTCCTTGAGGAGCTCAATCACTTCTATGGCCGCTTCGACAGGGACAATCTAGAGACAGCCATCAAGGCTGTGCTACCTGCCGATCACCAACCCCTCACACTCACCCCCTACGACGTATACGTGGCACTGAGTAGGACTAATGCACGTAAAGCTGCTGGCCCTGACGGCATCCCCGGGCGAGTGCTCAGGGTCTGTGCGGCGCAGCTGGCAGACATCTGGACTGATATCTTCAACCTGTCACTTGCCCAGGCAGTTGTCCCCACGTGCCTTAAAACCACCTCCATCGTGCCAGTGCCAAAACACTCCACTGCGGCAAGCCTCAACGACTTCCGCCCAGTTGCACTTACCCCCATCATCACCAAGTGCTTCGAGAGGCTGGTCCTGGCACACCTCAAAAGCTGCCTACCCCCCACACTGGATCCCTATCAGTTTGCCTACCGCAAGAACAGGAGTACGGAGGATGCCATCTCAACGGCACTTCACTCCGCCCTCTCCCACCTCGACAACAGAGACACTTACGTAAGAATGCTGTTCATCGATTACAGCTCAGCATTCAACACCATTATACCATCAAAATTGATCGCCAAACTCGGTAATCTGTGCATCGCTCCTTCCCTCTGCAACTGGATACTGGACTTTCTAACCAACAGACCCCAGTCTGTTAGGTTAGACAAGCACACCTCTTCAACCCTCACCCTGAACACCGGCGTTCCACAGGGCTGTGTGCTGAGCCCCCTCCTCTACTCCCTCTTCACCTATGACTGCACACCTGTACATGGTACTAACACCATCATCAAGTATGCAGATGATACAACGGTGAGTGGCCTCATCAGCAACAACGATGAGTCGGCCTACAGGGAGGAGGTCCAGCACTTAGCAGCATGGTGCGCTGACAACAACCTGGCCCTTAACTCCAAGAAGACCAAGGAGCTCATTGTAGACTTCAGGAAGTCCAGGGGCGGCACGCACACCCCCATCCACATTAACGGTACGGAGGTGGAACGTGTTTCTAGCTTCAGGTTCCTGGGAGTCAACCTCTCCGACGACCTCTCTTGGACCCACAATACCTCAACTCTGATCAAGAAGGCTCACCAGCGTCTCTTCTTCCTGAGGAGACTGAAGAAGGTCCATCTATCTCCTCAGATCCTGGTGAACTTCTACCGCTGCACCATCGAGAGCATCCTTACCAACTGCATCACAGTTTGGTATGGCAACTGCTCTGTCTCCGACCGGAAGGCATTGCAGAGGGTGGTGAAAATTGCCCAACGCATCACCGGTTCCTCGCTCCCCTCCATTGAGTCTGCCCAAAGCAAGCGTTGTCTGCGGAGGGCGCTCAGCATCGCCAAGGACCTCTCTCACCCCAACCATGGACTGTTTGCCCTCCTACCATCCGGGAGGCGCTACAGGTCTCTCCGCTGCCGAACCAGCAGGTCCAGGAACAGCTTCTTTCCGGCGGCTGTCACGCTACTCAACAACGTACCTCGGTGACTGCCAATCACCCCCCCCCCCCGGACACTTATTGTTATTTATCCAAATCATTTGCTGTGTCGCTCTTCCAGGGAGATGCTAAATGCATTTCGTTGTCTCTGTACTGTACACTGACAATGACAATTAAAATTGAATCTGAATCTGAATCTGAGGTTTTGAGGTTCATTAGCGACTGTACATTTTAGTTTGGTTGAGAGATCGTTTAGTTTAGTTTCGAGATTGTCCCCAGCGTGTAGGACAGAACTAGTCATTCGTACAGGAGTCGGGGGTTGTGGGGAGAAGGCAGGAGTTAGGAGGGAGAGATAGATCGGACATGATTGAATGGCGGAGTAGACTTGATGGGCCGAATGGCCTAACTCTGCTCCTATCACTTATGAACTAGCGTACGGATGGTGGCTGGTGTGGACTCGGCGAGGTGATGGGCCTGTTCCTGCGCTGTATCCCTAAAACAAAATCTCTAAAGTAAACTAAGAAAGCTGGACAGTACTACAGCTTTGTAGACTTTCAGCTTAGTGGGCACCTTGAGGCTATGGTGGTTTAACACTCACGCTCAGAGTCGACCAAGTGCTTGACTGGCCTTGCTGATCCTGGTCGATATTCCCTCGTCCAGCGAGCCATCAGAGGATATCACGCTGCCCAAGAACTATTTTCAGCTGTGTTTTCTACTCTGTTTTCTGACACAAGCAGAAATAAATAGGGAGACCCATCAACCATTGAATAGGAACCTGAGCAGTAACTTTTTCACACGACGAGTGGCGGTTATATGATAGGAGCTGCCAGAGGGGGTAGTTGAGTCAGGGACTATTGCAACTTTTGAGAACCATTCATACAGATACATAGATAGGAAGGGTTTACAGTGATTTTTGGCAAAATGCAGGCAGGTGGAACTATTGTAGATAGGACATGTTGGCTGGTGTGGGCAAGTTGGGCCAAAGGGCCTGTTTCCATGCTGTATCACTCTATGTCTATGAAGGAGGATAGTGCTCGTGTAAGGGGGATCGCTGGTCGGCGCAGACTCGGTGGGCCGAAGGGGCCTGTTTCCGCTCTATCATTAAACTAAAACGAAACTAAACTATATCGAATGCGTTAGAAACCTGACAGCTGATTTTAGACGCCATCTAATTGATAGAATGAGCATCCCATTATCAGAAAATGGAATAAACATTTTGCACATAAAACCCGTTCCATTTACCAGGAAAGGAAGAGTTAGTTTGCTGAACAGTCTTTCATGACCTCAGAACGTCCCAGAGTAATTCACAGCCATTAAAATACCATTAAGATGCAGACAGTGTCCTAATGCATGAAATATAACAGCTATGCTCTGCATTCTGAGTCTAGGCTCTTTTCCATTCATTTAACCTCCACAGGGCAGATTTTTAATAACTGGTCCTACGTCCCCACAATTATTATCAAGCCTTGCCTCAGAATATCTAACCAGGTATCCTGGGTGCTCAGCAGTCCTCAGTACATTATCTAGAGCATAGGAGGACCGTGGAGATGGAGGGGGCCATCGAGAATGGGAGGACCATGCCCAGCATAGTGATACCATCAGGAGTGTAGCGGGACCATCGAGAGCCTAGGGGGACTATCGAGAGAGTAGGGGGGTCCCAGTTCACAGACTCGCCAGTCTGTGTTCCACGTTTACATGGGGCGTGTGAGGCTGCAGCCCCTGTTCCAATATCCAAAGGGGCTGCTCCTTGCCTGCTAGCCGCATTTCACCTTTGGACACCCTGTGCGAAGGGGAGAGGGTAGGGCTGAAGATGTCCTGGTTGGGTTGCTCCTGGACCTGGCCAAGCTGGCCATCCATCCGCGAGTCAAGGCGCCAGGCGGAAGAGGGCTCAGCCCGAGCTGGCAGCCCGCCCCTTTTCCGGGGTTACGTCCACGCCCAGGTGGTACTAGAGAGGGACTATGCGCTGTCCACGGGCGCGCTGGGGCATTTCCGGGACCGCTGGGCACTGCGGGGGGTTGAAATGCATCCTTCATAAGGACGGGGAAATAGTTGTTTAAGGAATATTTATTTTACTTGTATTGTGGTGGTGGATTTTGGTCCGAAGAAGGGTCTCGACCCGAAACGTCGCCTATCTCCTTCGCTCCTTAGATGCTGCTGCACCCGCTGAGTTTCTCCAGCCTTTTGGTTTAGATTGTTTGGTATTGAAAATAGTGCTGCAAATACTTGAATAAATCTATTTTTGGTTAAAAAAAAAAATAGAGCGTAGGTGGACCGTCGAGTGCGAGGTGGCACTTGTTTGCAGGTGGCTTCGGGAACTTAGTTCATCGTCTTTGACGTGAAAATAATTGGAAGATAAAATGAAGTAATTAACGTCAGTAAGTAGCAGAGAAACTGAGGAGGGGGTGGGAACTGTAGTATACAAAAAAAACCTGATTTTGGATACTTCAGGTGGGGCGTTATTGCACCAACATTATTTTATGAACAGCAAACTGTGTGTGTGTTTCTTCCCAAAGAGTATCTCATGGGGAGGTTAATCCGAGATGATTCCTCTTTACATCGACTCGACACACGCGACACATGCCAGATAGTGAATTTGAAGTGAAGTGACTTTTTTTGACAGCAGTGTATATACTGAGACACAAACAAGCTGGAGTAACTCAGCGGGACGGGCAGCATCTCTGGGTTTGTACCCTAAAATATATGTTGGCCGAAATGACGCGCGGCCTTTAAATATGATAAATGAGATAACATTTTGGTGTCAAAAATTTGACTAACACTGCATAGGTTTCTGCTCAAACATTTATGCAGGTTTCTCCCCCAAAATCGATGTTTGTTATGATGTGCATTTGTGGTGTCGTATAAAAATAAAGCTACGTTGTGATTAGAACAAGAAAAAGAGAGCAGAGGGGGACCATAGTGGGTGGCTTGCTCCTGGGCCTGGCAAAGCTGACAATCCGCAGGTCATGGTGCCAGGCGGAAGAGGGCTCTGCCCAACGCGGCTGCCTGTCCCCTTTTCCGGGCTTATGTCCGCGCACGGGTGGTTTTAGAAAGGGACTAGACGCTGTCCACAGGTGCCCTGGGGGATTTCTGGGACCGTTGGGCACCGGGGGGTGGGGGGGGGGGGGGGGGGGGAATGCATCCTTAACAACGAGTGTGAAATAGTTATTTAAGATTCAGTATTGAAGAATATCTATTTAACTTTGTATTATGGTGTTTGTAATGTTTTGTAGTGTAGGTATCATTTTTGTGAATAATTGATTTAAATTATTTTTGGTAGGGGCACCATCGAAGGCACTTGATGCTGCCTGACCCACTGAGTTACACCAGCATTTTGTGTCTATTTAGGGGAATCACAAACCAGAGGATGAAGGTTTAAGGTGAGGGGGGAAAGATGTAATGGGAACCTGAGGGGCAACTTTATCACAGCCTCCGCTTGAATGTCATAAAAACTAAGAAGCTGATTGTGGACTTCAGAAGGGCACAACATCCGAGGACGTACACGCCACTGGAGATACATGGGGCTACTGTGGATAGGGTGAGCTGCTTTAAATACCTGGGAGTCCACATCACAGAGGATCTGACATGGACAACACACACTGTTGCACTGGTGAGTAAAGAGCCTGTCCTACCAGCATCCGACTCCATGCGATGAGCGCGATCAAACTAGAAGCGGGGGCCGCGCGGAGGTCGGGTGATCCCCTGTACAGGGCCTGCATGCGGCAAGCGCAACCAAACCGGCAACGCGGGCCGCGCGGAGGTCGGGTGAGTGGCGCAACGCGGCGCAAAGTGAGGCGAACTTGGTGTGAAGTCTTAAAGGTAAGTTCGCCA
>OY740804.1:9670201-9717701 GCA_963514005.1 Raja brachyura
AAAGCGACTGTGTAATTGCTTTGACACTTGGTCAGTAGCTTTAAGTGAACAACATTTAGTTTAGTTTAGGAAGGAACTGCAGATGCTGGTTTAAACCAAAGATAGACGCAAAAAAGCTGGAGCAACTCAGTAGGAAAAGGCAGCATCTCTGGAGAGAATGAATGGGTGACGATTCGGATTCGAGACCCTTCTCCAGACTGGTTAGGGAAAAGGGAACCGAGAGGTATGAACGAAGATGTAGAGAGATCTTCTTCTTGTCGAGTCCACACACAAGATCTCGACCCGAAATGTCGCCTATCTCCTTCGCTCCTTAGATGCTGCTGCACCCCCTGAGTTCCTCCAGCTTTTTGTGTAACCCAAGATTAGAAGTTGCTCAGCCAGACCTGAACACACTTCTCAGCATCTGCATACAACGGTGTCTGTCTTGTCACTTCTTGTGTGTGGTGGTGGAAGGATTGGTGGAAACAGGGGCGCAATGTGAACGCACTTTCCTTGGCCCCATGTAGAGAGATAAAGAACAATGAATTAAAGATATGCAAAAAAAGTAACGATGATAAAGGAAACAGGCCATTGTTAGCTGTTTAGCTTATCATTGTTACATGTACTGGGGAACAGTGAAAAGCTTCTGTTTGCGTGCTACAGTATCTAGTCAAAGGAAAGGCTATACATGAATATAATGAAACCGCTCACTGTGCACAGATGAAGGGTGCAACATTTTAGTGCAAGATAAAGTCCGATTAAAGATAGTACAAAGGTCCAATGAGGTAAGACACAAAAAGCTGGTGTTACTCAGCGGGTCAGGCAGCATCTCTGCAGAAACGGAATGGGTGACGTTTCGTGGGGAGACTCTTCTTCCATCCCTCCAATGGGTTGTCAGCACCGCACTCTAGTTGGCTATTGGATCATAAGGTCATAAGTGCAATTCGGCCCATCAAGTCTACTCCGCCATTCAATCATGGCTGATCTATCTCTCCCTCCTAACCCCATTCTCCTGCCCTCCCCATAACCTCTGACACCCGTACTAATCAAGAATCTATCTGTCTATGTCTTAAAAATATCCACTGACTTGGCCTCCATAGCCTTCTGTGGCAAAGAATTCCACAGATTCACCACCCTCTGACTAAAGAAATTCCTCCTCATCTCCTTCGTAAAAGAAGGGGGGTACACAAAAGGCTGGAGAAACTCAGCGGGTGCAGCAGCAGCATCTAAGGAGCGAAGGAGATGAGGAGGAATTCGTAAAAGAACGTCCTTTAATTCTGAGGCTATGATCTCTAGTCCAGAGGCTCTCATACTAGTGGAAACATCCTCTCCACATCCACTCTATCCAAGCCTTTCACTATTCAGTACGGTTCAATGAGGTCCCCCCCCATTCTTCCAAACTCCAGCGAGTACAGGCCCAGTGCCGTCAAACGCTCATCATATGTTAACCTCCTCATTCCTGGGATAATTCTTGTAAACCTCCTCTGGACCCTCTCCATAGCCAGCGCATCCTTCCTCAGATATGGGGCCTAAAGCTGCTCACAATGTTCCCAAGCGGTGTGACTAGCGCAGGGGCGGGGAACCTTTCCATGTTGGGATGCCGCATTAAGTTAGCTGTAATCTAATAAGGTCGCATCCATGAAACTTCAATTAGATATACTTCAAAATGTACATTATTTTGTAAAAATAGCCCTCATGACTTACTAATGTTTTCATTGTGACCGTCACAATGACAGGATTATTTTGTTGAATCTTCTTTTACTCCTTAGTTTTTTAAATACGTTCATTTTAAGATTAAAATTAAAAATAATAAAAGACAAACACAAACATACTAATAAAAATCGAAGGATTTGTTCTACAAAATTTGGATTTATTCAAAAGGCCGCATTTTAATGGCCCAGAAGGCTGCATGGGGCCTTAAGGCCGCAGGTTCCCCACCCCTGGACTAGCACCTTATAGAGCCTGAGCATTACATCCCTGTTTTTGTACATAAGCCCTCTCGGAATAAATACATGCTAGCAATAGATGCTAGGCTGGCTCAGTTGCCCGATAACAGTTGGGAAGAAATCGTCCCCGAATCTGGAGGTGTGTGTTTTCAAAGTTCTGGACCTCTTGCCTGACGGGAGAGGGGAGAAGAGGCAGTGACCAGGGGTGAGAGTGGTCCTTGATTATGCTGGTGGCCCTGCCGAGGCAGCGTGAGGTGTAGATGTAGTCCGTGGATGGAGTGCGAGATGGGTGCCGGCTGCATCCGCAACACTCTGTAATTTCTAGTGGACTTGGATAGAGCGAGACCGCAAGAAATAACGTAAGCCAGGAATAACATACGAGAGTTTCTCAGCACTTGTCACTCCTCCCATGTTTGTATTCCGCCCAGATATGGGTCAGCCAGTCAGCAATTCATTTAGAATGATAATAAATGGGCATTAACCCCGCGATCCCCCCGCAGCAAGACACCGCAGAAGAATTCTCAGCTGGATGCCGCCCCATTTACTGCTACGTTGTGCGACATTACACAGAATTAAATTGGATGGCCCTGAGAACGGATGTGGAAATCACAGTGTGGGATAACACCCGTGAAGACCCTTAATTAACAGACAGCATCATTTAGCAACAATTTCACTGGGTGCCCACCTGATCTAGTTTCCCTAGTGCCAAGGTCCAGCTTAGTTTAGTTTAGTTTAATTTAGCTTAGTTTAGCTTAGTTTAGTTTAGAGATACAGTGTGGGAACAGGCCCTTCGGCCCTTCGGCCCGCGCCAACCAGCGATCCCCGTACACTAGCGCTATCCTACACACACCATGGACAATTTACAATCTTCTACTGAAGCCAATTAACCTTCAAATCCAACCGGCTGTCTGTCTGAAACCGGCTGACTGAAGAAGGGTGTCGACCCGAAACGTCGCCTATCTCCTTCGCTCCTTAGATGCTGCTGCTCCCGCTGAGTTTCTCCAGCTTTTTGTGTAACCCCCGGCTGTCTGTCTATCTGTCTGTCTCTCTTTATAGTATATATAGTTTCTTTATTGTCTTTGTAACATGAACCATGTACAACAAAATTAAAAAATGTCAACCAGTCAGTGCACCATTCAAACCATAAAAGCTAACGATACATACAAGGTAAAATATTAAAAAAGATAAACAACTAAAATAAATATGAAATATGAAAACAGCACGCATAAACACCCAACCCTACATCCTTCTGTCGATTTCACAGTGTACCAACCACTGTCCCTTAGTCCCCGCATTCCTTGGCGGCTACATTTAGTGCCTTTATAGCAGTGGGGTAAAAACTGTTTTTAAGTCTGTTTGTCCTTGTCCTTGTAGATCTGTACCGTCTGCCTGACGGCAACAGTTCAAACAGGGAGTGTCCGGGGTGGGAAATGTCCTTTATAATATTCTGGGATTTTTTGATGCAGCGGGAACTGTGTAAGTCCTCCAAGGTAAGAAGAGGGCAGCCGACAATCCTCTGGGCGTTGTCAATGGCCCTCTGGAGCGCTTTCCTCTGAGCCGCTGTGCAGCTGGTGTACCACACGCATACACAGTATGTTAGGATGCTCTCAATGGAGCACCGATAAAAGGACAGCAGCAGTCTCTGTGTGATGTTATTCTTCCTGAGCACCCTCAGGAAGTGCAGTCTCTGCTGGACCTTTTTCAGCAGCGCAGAGGTGTTCACGCTCCACGTCAGGTCCTCCTCAATGTGGATTCCCGGGAAGCGGAAACCCGCCACCCTCTCCACACAGTCCCCTCTGATGATTAGTGGTACCACTAATTTCTATCTATCTATTTCTTTCTATCTATCTAAAGATGCAGCATGGAAACAGGCCCTTCGGCCCACTGACTCCATGCCGACCATTGATCACTTGTCTTCTCCCACTTTCACCTCCACTTCATACATGGCGGCAGCAATTTTACAGAGTGCAATTAACCTCATATTTGGGTTGTGGGAGGAAACTGGAGCGCCCAGAGTAATCTCGGGGGGGGGGGGGGGGGGTCACAAGGAGAACGTGCTAACTGCACACAAACAGCACCCAAGGTCAGGATCGAACCTGGGTCCCTGGGGCTGTGAGGTAGCGGCTCCACCAGCTATGCCACTGTGTCTGAGATCTTTAGATTTTTAGGCCAGAATGAACCCATCTCTACTTCCGCTTGAATTGCCATTTTACCACCAGCTACCTACAGAGCCACAGGTCACTGCCCATGATGCATTACCCCCATTACACAATTATTAGCCTCTGCATTAATGACATTTCATGAAATTTATAATTCAGAATTTCAATTGGAATTTGTCAATAAACATGATATCCGTGGTTATTAATATTCTCTGTACTGAAGGAACAAAGATGATCAATCATAGCACCGAGTTAAGCAATAATTAATAAATATGCAAGTATAATGCATGCAGAATTCTCACATAATCCATCAATTTGGGTCCTTTAAATTAGAAAATCTTTAATGGCCTGAAGCTAAGTGGTAGAGAATAAGACAGTAATTACTTTTGGATCTACCATTACAAATATCACAAACTAACACACCAAAACTGACAATGGACAGAAACCTCATTATAGAATAGTGTTGGTTCTGATCTAAACATAGCACCTTGCAGAACTTAGTGTTCAATGGCGTCCCTATTAGTTCTTTGTGGGTTCCTTTGCTTCTTTCAATAGCCCCTGTCTCATGTTGCTAAAGTGATGAAGTGACTTTGGAGGGTACATGGATAGGAAACATCAGTCTGAAGAACCGAAACGCCACCCATTCCTTCTCTCCAGAGATGCTGCCTGTCCCGCTGAGTTACTCCAGCATTTTCGGTTTAAACCAGTATCTGCATCTCCTTCCTACACATGGATAGGAAAGGTTGGGAGGGATATGGAATCAAATGTGGGCAAATTAGACTGGCGTAGATGGAGCGTGTTGGTCGGCATGGATGAGTTGGGCTGAAGGGCCTGTTACCTTATTCTGTGCCTCTATGGGCAGCACGGTGGCATAGCGGTAGATCTACTCCCTTACAGCGCCAAAGAACTGGGTTCAATCCTGACTATGCGTTCTTGTCTGTCCAGAGCTTGTGCATTCTCCCCGTGATCTGCGTGGGTTTTCTCCGAGAACTTTGGTTTCCTCCCACACTCCAAAGATGTACAGGTTTGTAGGTTAATTGGCTTGTTATTAATATAATATGTCCCTAGCGTGTGTAGGATAGTGTAAGTGTGCGGGGATCGCTGGTCGGTGCGGGCCCGGTGGACTGAAGGGCCTGTTTCCACGCTGTATCTCGAAACCAAGCTAAAGACTCAATGAATCACGTATGGTCATAACTTCTACACTGAGATATTGGAGTGGTATGGTTGGCATATGATCTCGATTTGGAATTGATAGGGTAAATGTGCATAGTCTTTTTCCCAGAGTTGGGGAAACAGGGACCAGAGGACATAAGTTTAAGTTAAAAGGGGCAAGATTTAATGGGAATCTGAGTGACAACTTTGTCACTCAGAGGGTGGTGTGTACTTGGAATGAGCTGCTAGAGGAGGTAGTTGGTGCAGGCACTATCACAGTCTTTATAAGACATTCAGACAGGTACATGGATAGGAAAGGTTTAGAGGGATGTGGGCAGGCGGGATTAGCGTAGATGGGGCATCTTGGTCAGCATGGACAAGTTGGGCCGAAGGGCCTATTTCCGTGCTCTGTGACTCCGTGACTCTAAATGCACAAGAGGGATGGAGAGGGGGGGGGTAGTTGAGGTTTGACACCTGTAAGTAAAGAATGCATGGGACAATTGGCAGAGATAGGTGGAGGGGTGAATATGTGAACGAATGTCTGTGTAAGACACACAAACAGGAGGGGATTCCTTACATTCTTGATTCTGCACGACCCAGCCACACAAGGGAGGGTCCTGACCTGAAACGTCGCCTATCCATGTTCTCCAGAGATGCTGCCCCATCTGCTGAGTTACTCCAGCACTTTGTGTCTATCTTTGGTGACCTATCCTTGTACTCCAGAGATGCTGCCCCATCTGCTGAGTTACTCCAGCACTTTGTGTCCTGGTTGGCTCAACTGCTCCATGGATTCTGGTCTGCACATGCTTCCCCCCTCACCACTATCTAAAAACATAACTATCACCTATTCCTCCTCTTCTCTGCAGTTAAACCAATTTTTCGTCAAGTGCATCTATGGTCCTTGATTTAAATACAAGTGACATCGATGAATAAGCACTCTTTGAACAAAATCATTCTGCCCTGAGCTTCCTGCTGCATTTTTTGTACTGATATAGAGAGTCTTGAAAGAAGGTTTTGATGGAGGAAGAAGTGATGTTGTGGATATTTGGCGACACAAGGAACTGCAGACGTTGGAATCTTGAACAAAACACAAAGTGCTGGATGAACTCAACGGGTCAGGCAGCGTCTGTGGAGGGAATGGAGAGACAATGGCTGGGGTCAGGAGCCTTCTTCAGTTTGATTAGGCCACGGGAAGAAGGCAAGAGAATGTGGCTGAGAGGGAAAAATAGATTAGCCATGATGGAATGGTGGAGCAGTTTCACTGGGCTGAATGGCCTATTTCTGCTCCTAAGTCTTATGATCTTATGATTCAATTAGCTTAGTTTAGTTTAGTTCAGAGATTGAGTGAGGAAACAGGCCCATCGGCCCACCGAGTCCATGCCGACCAGCGATCTCCGCACATTAATACTATCCTACATACACTAGGGACAATTTACATTTGTACCAAGCCAATTAACCTACAAACCTGTACGCCTTTGGAGTGTGGGAGGAAACCGAAGGTCTCAGAGAAAACTCACGCAGGTCACAGGGAGAACGTACAAACTCCGTACAGACAGCACCCGTAGTTGGGTTCGAACCCGGGTCTCTGGCGCTGTGAGGCAGCGACGTTACCGCTGCGCCACCGTGCCACACATGAGTTAGTTCCACTTGACATCATGTTCGGCTCGGCCATTGTGGGACGAAGGGCCTGTTCCTGTGCTGTACCGTTTTGTGTAGGAAGGAACTCCAGATGCTGGTTTAAACCGAAGACAGACACCAAAAGCTGTTGTAACGCAACGGGACAGGAAGCATCTCTGTAGAGAAGGAACAGGTGACGTTTCGGGTCTGAAGAAGGGTCTCGAACCGAATCCTCTCCTATTCCTTTTCTCCAGAGATGCTGCCTGACCTGCTGAGACACACACGCACGCGCACGCACGCACGCACGCACGCACGCACGCACGCACGCACGCACGCACGCACGCACGCACGCACGCACGCACACACGCACACACACACACACACACACACACACACAGAATGCCTTTTATTGTCATTCAAACAGACAGGGTTTGAATGAAATTTCATTCCTACAGTCATGACATTACTAAAAAACCAAGACACACATCACAATTTGCACAAACCTGGGGGGAGGGGGGAGGGGGAGGGGGGAAGGAGGAAGAGAGAGAGATGGTAAGAGGGACAAAGCGAGTGAGAGTGAGCGAGACGAAGAAAGAGAGGCAGAGAGAGAGAGAGAAAGAAAGAGGGAGTGAGACAGGTAGACACAGTAAAAGAGAGACAGTGTGTGAGTGAGTGAGACAGAGAAAGAGAGAAAGGGTGTGAGTGAGGTGTGTGCGTTCATGAGAGAGATAGAGACACAGAGACAGAGACAGGAGAGAGGGAGACAGAGACAGAGACAGAGGATGGGAGAGAGAGAGAGAGAGAGGGAATGGCTCTCAGTCTGTGGACGAGAGGGTTGTGTACGCTTTTGAGGACGTGATTCGTCAGAAGATGTGCAGTCTCCCAGGCTGAAACTGACTGTATACACAGGAGGGCGATTGGTTGTGAATAATTGGTCTCTAATTTAATTGCGGGGGTCTAGATGTAATCATAAAACACGAGGAACAGCTTGAGACCCCCAGAGATTAAATCGCAGTCTGATTAGTGGTTCTCTGTCATCTGTTATAATACGTGGCAAGACCTCAGGAAAAGGTAGACGGCACTAATTATAAGTAAGAGTAATGGTAAAATCACACTGATTAAACACAAAGAGACACCATTGTGATCTGCGTTTAATGAGCAGGGGCAAACGTCCCATGGCTTTTTGTACCAGCACGGACTGCCAAGTGCAGATTACAGCTACACTGCCTCCAGTATGCTCGTGAGCCAGTCCCACTGGTTTTACGATGCCTTCGTTACATGGAATTAACAGTTTAGAACCATCCAGCCATTTGGCCCGACTGAATGACACCCTGTGGAAACATCAGCGATCACGGGTTCTGACCGCCCCCATCATCAAAACGGCAGCCAGCATCATCAGAGACCCACACCGCCCTGGCCACGCACTCATTTCACTCCTGCCACCGAGAAAAAGATATAGGACCCTGAAAACTGTAACGTCCAGGTTCAGGAACAGCTTCTTCCCTATAGCCATCTGGCTATTAAACACTACAACCTCCATTCTAGACTACACTTCTTCCCACCCTGTATCCTGTAAAGACTCTATCCCCTACTCACAATTTGTCCGTCTACGCCGCATCTGCGCCCAGGATGAGGTTTTCCATACCAGGTCATCGGAGATGTCCTCATTCTGTAGGGAACGGGGGTTCCACTCTTCCATTGTAGATGAGGCTCGCACCCGGGTCTCCTCGGTATCCTGCAGCTCCGCACTTGCTCCCCCTCTCCCCCGCATTCGCAACAAGGCCAGAGTCCCCCTTGTCCTCACTTTCCACCCCATCAGCCGTCGCATACAGCATATTCGCCTCCAACCTCCAACGGGATCCCACTACTGGCCACTTCTTCCCATCTCCACCCATCTCTCCTTTCCGCAGAGACCGTTCCCCTCCACAACTCCCTGGTCAACTCGTCCCTTCCCACCCAAACCACCCCCTCCCCAGGTTCTTTCCTCTGCAACCACAGGAGATGCAACACCTGTCCCTTTACCTCCCCCCTCGACTCCATCCAAGGACCCCGACAGTCTTTTCAGGTGAGGCAGAGGTTCACTTGCACCTCCTCTAACCTCGTCTACTGTATCCTCTAGTCAGTACCTTGGAGCAATGTGGGGGCAGTATCTCAGGAGGACTGGGTGGGTCATGTTGGATGATGTTGACAATGATGAACAGTTGCGTACAGTTTTGGTCTCCAAATCTGAGAGAATACATTCTTACCATAGAGGGGGTACAGAGAAGGTTCACCAGACTGATTCCTGGGATGTCAGGACTTTCATATGAGGATACACTTGGTTTGTACTCGCTAGAATTTAGAAGACTGAGGGGGGATCTTAAAGAAACTTACAACATTCTTAAGGGGTTGGATAGGCTAGACGCAGGAAGATTGTTCCCTATGTTGGGGAGGTCCAGAACAAGGGGTCACAGTCTAAGGATAAGGGGGAATTCCTTTAGGACCGAGATGAGCAAAACATTTTTCACACAGAGAGTGATGGGTCTCTGGAATTCTCTGCCACAGAAGGTAGTTGAGGCAAGTTCGTTGGCTATATTTAAGAGGGAGTTAGATGTGGCCCTTGTGGCTAAAGGGATCAGGGGGTATGGAGAGAAGGCAGGTACAGTATATTGAGTTGGATGATCAGCCATGATCATATTAAACGGCGGTGCAGGCTCGAAGGGCTGAATGGCCTACTCCTGCATCTAATTTCTATATTTCTATGTTTCTATGAATGCAGTTGGTGTAAGACAGCTGTAGGCTTCCCAAATTAATGGAAAATAGATGGATGAAATCTCGCCCCGGATCAGGACCTGGTAAATGCAAACCAAGAGCAAAATTTAACCCTGTTCTAACCTCATCTGTCATTGAAAGGCTTTAATTCCTTGCAATGACATTCTGTACACACTGTTTAATGCATTGACGCATCTGCACTATCTCACTCGAGTCATTCACCAGATTTTGTTTAATATAAGAAAACACACTGATAATACCAGAGAAGGAAGCCATTCCAATCCTATCCACAGATCTCTACCATCCTTGCGATAAAACAGACAAATTATCTCTCAAATAATTTGAGGGATTTACTTTTGTTTTATGACCAAATAGTAAAAATTCAGAGCACAACAGAGGCAGATTGGAATTGGTATCATCTGTCTAGTTTCGATTCCTATTATTTGTAGGGCAGTCATTCGCGCAGCTGGTGGTAGAGCTACTGCCTTACAGCCCGGGTTCCATCCTGACCTCTGGTGCTGTCTGCGTGGAGTTTGTACGTTCTCCCCGTGAACTGCCCAGTCCATCGCCGGCTCTGACCTCCCCACCATCGATGGGATTTATGCCTCAAATAGGCAGTCAACATCATCAGAGAGCCAAGGGTTACACAAAAAGCTGGAGAAACTCAGCGGGTGCAGCAGCATCTAAGGAGCGAAGGAGATAGGCGACGTTTCGGGTTAGAGACCCTTCTTCAGACTGGTCAGGGATCAGGGAAACGAGAGATATAGACGGTGATGTGGAGAGATAAAGAACAATGAATGAAAGATATGCAAAAAAGTATCGATGCTAAAGGAAACAGGCCGTTGTCTGAAGAAGGGTCTCGACCTGAAACGTCGCCTATCTCCTTCGCTCCTTAGATGCTGCTGCACCCGCTGAGTTTCTCCAGCTTTTTGTGTAACCCCCAGGCCATTGTAAGCTGTTTGTAGTGTGAAAATGAGAAGCTAGTGCATCATCAGAGAGCCTCACCATCCTGGCCACACACACATGTTTCACCGCTGCCATCAGGAAGAAGATACAGGAGCCTGAAAACTGTAACGTCCAGGTTCAGGAACAGCTTGTTCCCCACAGCCATCAGGCTATTAAATGCGACAACCTCAAATAAGCTCCGAACTACAATAGACTATTTTATTATTATTAGTATTATTATTATTATTATTGAAGCACTAGTTTGTTTTTTGAGTACGTGTGTGTGCGTATGTGTGTATGTATATATATGTATACTTCTATACATAGGTATATACATGTGTGTAATTGTGAGCATGTATATATATGATTTTTTTTTTCTTATTTTCTCTCCTTTATCATATTGTTTACAGTGTACTATGTTTACATATTCTGTTGTGCTGCAGCTACTAAGAATGTCATATTCTGTTCTACCTGGGACATATGACAATAAAACACTCTTGACTCTTGACCAGGTGGGTTTCCTCCAGAGGCAAAGGTTTCCTCTCACATCCCAACGACGTGCGGGTTTGTAGGTCAATTGGCCCTCTGTAAATTGTCCCCGCTGTGTGGGGCAGAGCTAGTGCACAGATGATCATTGGTCAGCATGGACTCGGTGGGCCGAAGGGCCTGTTTCCTCGCTGTACCTCTAAGCTGCAAGCTAAACAAAGACACGAGGGGTGGGTTGGACAATTTGCTGCAGTATATTAATTGTAGCCGAGAACTCAAAGTGCTGCTCATGTCCTCCAGAGATGCTGCCTGACCCACTGAGTTACTCCAGCATTTTGTCTGGTTTAGTTTAGTTTGGAGATGCAGTGAGGAAACAGGCCCGTTGGCCCACAGAGTCTGTGCCATCTTATTTTTTAAGGCAGAGATAGATAGATTCTTGATTAGTACAGGTGTCGGAAGTTATGGGAAGAAGGCAGGTGAATGGGGTTAGCAGCGAGAGATAGATCAGCCATGATTGAATGGCGGAGTAGACTTGATGGGCCGAATGGTCTAATTCTACTCCTATTCCTGGTGACACTATGTATGCAATGGAAGAATTGGAGTGAGGTAACGGTCTGAGAGCCGGGTTCAGAGAACTGAATGGGGGAAGGGATTGATAGTGTTGGCTTCTTGAGAGTTAATCATTCAGCCTGAGTCTTCCAACTCTCTGATTGATTAAGATTTTGAACTTTACTATGGAATTTAATTTCAGCAAACGCGTTCCACCTCGTAATGCATCGGCGTGTCATCGCTGATTTGGGGCAGTAGATAGGCTGCAGAGACGCGGGTTCGATCCCGGCTATGGGCCAATGTCTGTTTGTACGTTCTCCCCGTGACCGGTGTGGGTTTTCTCCGAGATCTTCGGTTTCCTCCCACACTCCCAAGACGTCCAGGTTTGTAGAATAAAATTGGCTTGATATAAATGTAATTTGTCCCTAGTGTGGGATAGTGTCAATGTGCAAGGGATCGCTGGTCGGAGTGGACTCGGTGGGCCGAAGGGCCTGTTTCCGCGCTGTGTCTCTAAACTAAATTCCTTTTGCCTGTCACCTTAAGTGAGTGTCCCCTGAGTATTGATTCTTCTGCCACTCGATGCTGCTTCTCATTACTTTATCAACACCATTCACGGTTCTGTACACCTTGATCTCATGTGCCCTTCACCATCTTGGCTGAGGAGAACACTATATGCCCCTCGAGAACACTCTCAACAATGACCGTTCACCATAGCCCTGCTATTTTTTGGCCTTTCAGCTATTTTCACACCCAGTGAAAAGCAACAATTGAGCTAATCCAAACCACAGTCTATGCTGCCGGATTTAAATTGCAGGCCCAAAAATAAGAAAATTAAAACTATACGATGAGTTTGGAGGAATGAGGGGAGACCTCGTTGAAACGTACCGAATAGTGAAAGGCTTGGATTGAGTGGATGTGGAGAGGATGTTTCCACTAGTGTGGGAGAGTCCAGGACTAAAGGTCACAGCCTCAGAATTAAAGGACGTTCCTTTCGGAAGGAGATGAGGAGGATTTTTTTTGTTTGTTTTTCGCACATGCAGCATGGAGACAGGCCCTTTAGCGCACTGAGTTCGCGCCAACCAGCGATCACCCATAGTCGAGCACTATCCTACGCACTAGGAACAATTTTTACGAAGCCAATTAACCTACAAACCTGGGAAGGTGGCAGGGAACCGGAGCACCCGGAGAAAACCCACGCAGTCACAGAGAGAACGTACAAACTCCGTACAGACAGCGCCCGTAGTCAGGATCGAACCCGGGTCTCTGGCGCTGTGAGGCAGCAACTCTCCTGCTGTGCCACCGTGCCGCACTATTTTAGGCTAGCTTAAATAATACTGTGGTAAATCTGAGATGGATGAATCTCACGTAAATGCTCTGACGGAGAACACTTACAAACTCTATGCTTAGAATGTTAGCAATGTCCCTTGTGAATTGAAATGTCTCCTTTGTGTGTAACTGCAAGTAGAACCATTGTGTTTCCTGATGAACAACAACCATTGCATGGAAATGCAGCCTCTATTGTTGGGGTGGACTTCCTTGCAACTGAATTGATTAATTTTGGTGAAATAGAGAGCTGCAGACGCTGATTAATATAAAAAAGGACACAAAGCGCTGGAGTGACTCAGTAGACAAGTAGCATCTCTGGAGAACATGGATAGATGATGTTTTGGGTCGAGACCCTTCTTCAGACTGATTGTGGGGGAGAAGAAAACTTGAAAAGGGGGGGAGGCAGGACAAGGTGTGGCAGGTATTAGGTCGACACAGGCTTAGTTTAGTTTAGAGATACAGCGTGGAAACAGGACATTCGGCCCACCGAGTCCGCGCCAACCAGCGATCCCCGCACATTGGCACCATCCTACACACTAGGGACAATTTACATTTATACCAAGGCAATTAACATGCAAACCGGTACGTCTTTGGAGAGTGGGATGAAATCGAAGATCTTGGGGAAAACCCATGCAGGTCACGGGGAGAACGTACAAACGCCGCACAGACAGCACCCGTAGTCAGGATCGAACCCGGGTCTCCGGCGTTGTAAGGCAGCAACTCTACCGCTGTGCCACTGTGCCACCCGGACGAGCGGGGTTTTTTCAATGTTCAATGTTCACACTGTTGGGTTGTAAGCTACCCAAACGGAATATCAGGCGCTGTTCCTCCAGTTTGCGTGTGGCCTCACTCTGACAATGGAGGATGCCCAGGACAGAAAGGTCAGCGTAGGAATGGGAGGGGTCGTTAAAACCGTGGGCAACCGTGAGATTCAGTAGATCTTGGCGGACCCAGCGCAAGTGGTCAGCGAAACGGTCGCCAATATGAAAGTGGAGTAGAGTATGTAGCCTCTGCCTACCTTATCTCCCGGTTGCCAAAGACTTCCCATTCCCACACTGACCTTTCCGTCCAGGGCCTCCTCCACTGTCAGAGTGAGGCCCAACACAAATTGGAGGAACAGCACCTCATATTTCGTTTGGGCAGCTTACACCCCAGTGGTATGAACATTGACTTCTCTAACTTCAAGCAACCCTTGCGTCTCCTCTCACTCTGTCCCTCCCCTACCCTAGTCGTCGTACCAGTTTCGCTGTTGTCCTGCTGAGTTTCACTGTTAACATATCACCTTCTCCAGAGCCATCAATGGACCATTGTGGGCTCCACCTTTCCATGATCACCGTTGCTGGCTTTGATTTGTCTTCTCTATACCTTTCATTCACCTTTTCTTTAAAAAAAAAAAAATTATTAGAAGCTATGCATGTTGTCAACAGTATAACAGTTCTTCAAATACACATTTAACTTGTTTCAAAAAGTATACAAATATTACAAAGTGATTTATGCATGCTTCTATTTTTTTTTTGGAAAGTAAAGAAGTTAAGAGATAGATCTATAATTAATAAAGATAGTGATTAATTAATAATGATTAGGATTTTATAAGGAAAAAGAAAAAAACAGGAAAAAACAAAAAGTAAAATAAAACACAAAACAAAAAAAACTAAAAATTAAAAGAAAAGAAACCAATTATTATATAATTTAAAAAAATTGAAGTATACATCTTAACAATGAATGGAACAATTTCACATAACAATATCAATAGAGACGTGTATACAAATCCCAGAATAGATCTTTTCATCTAATCCTGCAATTGGGTACTTATTGAGTTACAATGCTGAGCTCAGCTACCCCTTTAAATAGTCAGTGAATGGAGACCATATTTGTTCAAAAAGTTCATATTTGTCCATTAGGACAAACCTGATTCTCTCCAATTGCAACGTCTCCGACATTTCCACTGTCCACATTTTAATTGTGGGGGATAATGTTCCCTTCCAGAATTTTAATATTAATTTTTTTCCAATTATCAAACAGTAATCAAGAACATTCATTTGACTTACTGTTAACATTAGGTTTGGATCAGGAACTCCTAATATTATTAGCTTTGGATCGGGGTTCAATTTAGTTTTAAGAACTTCAGAAATGATTCCAAAAATATCAGCCCAATAACTATTAAGCTTTATGCATGTTACAAAACTATGCGTTAAATTAGCTTCTGAATTCTGACATTTATCTCATTCACTTTTTCTACGTACCTTTGTACATCTCTAGTTTCCCTCTCCCCTGACTCTCAGTCTGAAGAAGGGTCTCGACTCGAAACCTCACCTATTCCTTTTCTCCAGAGATGCTGCCTGACCCGCTGAGTTGCTCAAGCATTTTGAGTTTAAGAAGGAACTGCAGATGTTGCAACAATCGAAGGTAGACAAAAATGCTGGAGAAACTCAGCGGGTGAGGCAGCATCTATGGAGCGAAGGAACAGGTGACGTTTCTCCAGCATTTTTGTCCACCAGCATTTTGTGTCTAACCTCTGCGACATGGTGTGTTTGGCATCACCAATTGATTTTACGAGCTATACATCGTTCATTCCCATTACAAGAAATTCAGAAGCAATTCTTCCATTTATTTGGGGCTTTTTTGCACTCTCGTGTTGTTGTACAACCAGTTAAATCCTTTTGAAGTGCAATCACCATTGTAATATATAAATTACAATCGCCCATTTCTGCGCCATTACCTCTTGCAAACAGTGACGTGTTACCGACCAGAAAATCTATTTCAATGATTGAGGGATGAATATCAGCCATGGCAATGGGGAGGATCACTCTACTCCTCTTTGAAACAAACTCACAGGATGCCAATCCACCCCCTCCTATCTTGGTCTACACACTAGTTTAGTTTAGTTTAGTGATACAGGCCCTTCGGCCCACCAAGCCCGCACTGACCTGCGATCCCCGCACACTAACGCTATTCTACACACGAGGGGCAATTTACATTTATGCCGAAGCTGACGAGCCTACAAACCTCTACATCTTAAGGGAGTGTGGGAGGAAACCGAAGAACTCAGAGAAAACCCACGCAGTTCACGGGGAGACCGTAAAATCTCCGTACGGACAGCACCCGTAGTCAGGATCGAACCCACCGAGTCTCTGGCGCTGTAAGGCACCAACTCTACCGCTGCACCACTGTGCCGCCCTAAGCAGATGAAAGCCTGGGGATTGCGATTCCTCCTTGGCACTGAGGCACTGCATCCCAGCCTGCTTGTTTAAACCTTGAACGAGTTTTCGCTGGTTGGTGCGGACTTGCAAGTCCGTAGGGGCTGTTTCTGCACTGTATCTCCAAAGTCTAAAGTCGAAAACTTTAAATCTGAGATCCCAAAAAGGTCTCAATCTGTTTTCAATCCTCTTTTTTTTTTTTTTTTTTTTCATTTCAAAAACTTTATTCAACACAAATCATAAAATACAACACATCAAAACACAATCAAAAATCACACTATAATGAACAGATCATTGTAGTACAACAGTACATTCATTTATAATCGCCTCAACCCCACGCGGCGACCAGCGCTGACGGAAGGCCCCCAGAGTCCCCGTGAACACCGCGTGTTCCCTCTCCAGGGACACACGTGCACGGACGTAGGCCCGAAATAGGGGCAGGCAGCCGACTCTCGCCTGACCGTCGACCGCCTGCTGCCTGGACCCACGAATGGCCATCTTGGCCAGGCCGAGGAGCAAACCGACAGGTAAGTCCCCCCCCCACACTCGGCTCTCCCCACTCCCTGCCTTGTGTCCAAACACCAGGATTGTGGGGCTAAAATGCAGCCAGAACTTGAGGAACAGCCCCTTCAGATATTGGTACAGGGGCAGTAACCTCACACACTCCATATACACATGGAATACGGTCTCCTCCTCTCCGCAGAAAATACATGCGGCAGACGAGCCCGTGAACCGACTCAAAAGTTTATTACAAACCACCGCTCCATGCAGCACTCTCCACCCCAGGTCCCCAATATAAAGGGGTACGACTCCCTTATAGAAGGACCCCCACTGGGGCCCCCCGCTGCCTTCGGATGGTAACACCGTCCTCCATGGTGAGTCAGGACGGGAGACGAAGGCACGGTGGTTCAGAATGTGCAGGAGCATCCTATACAGTGCGCGTCTCCTTGCATCACAAAATGGCATGCTGGTCATCTCAGAAAGGCAGCTCAGATTATGCGGAGCCGGAGGCCGAGAAATATCCCGGAGCCTAGGCCCGATGAGCAGATCTGACGGAGCGGGGGTAAGCTCTATCTGAACCACTCTAGGCTCGCGCCTCTCCTCGACACCCACCATGACAGGATGAGGACCAGCCACACCCGCAGCCACAACATCCCCCTCTCCTCGTGGAGCAACACTCTGGCTGAACACCACCAAATTCCTCACTCTTAACACATCCCTGTAGAAAACAGGCAAGCCCCTTAGAGCGGGTCGACTGACGCCCGCCACCGGGAGCCGCGAGACCCCCCTTAGGCAACGACCCTGACGAAAAAAATACGTGGCCAGAGCATGCCATCTGGGAGGGTTCTCTACATACATGTATCTCCGCAGAGTCCTGAGACGGAGAGCCGCCACCTGGGTACGCACGCACACCAAGGACTGGCCTCCCTCCTCTAACGGAAGACTCAGGACCGCCGCGGAAATCCAATGCTTCCTATTTCCCCAAAAGAAATCCACCAGCTTCTTCTGTATAGCAGTTACAAATATAGAGGGCGGGACAAGAGTAGCCAGCCGGTACCATAACATAGAGGCCACCAGCTGGTTTATGACCAGCACCCTCCCCCGAAAGGAGAGAACTCCAAGCAGGCCTGACCAGCGCCCCAGCCGAGCAACCACCTTCGTCTCCAACTCTTGCCAGTTTGCCGGCCAAACATCCTCAGTGGGACTCAGGTACACCCCCAGATAGAGGAGGTGCGTGGTACTCCACGCATACAATGCCATCTCCTCCGGCAGGGAGTCTACCCGCCACTGACCCACCAAAAGTCCAGAGCACTTACTCCAGTTAATCCTAGCAGAAGATGCAGCCGAGAAAATCTCCTGGCAGTCACGCATCCTCCGCAGGTCACCAGGATCATTGAACATAAGAAGTACGTCATCGGCATACGCCGATAGAATCACCTCAACCCACGGGCCAGGTAGGGCCAGGCCTGTCAACCTCCTCCGAAGAAGACACAGGAACGGCTCCACACAGACCGAATACAACTGGCCCGACAGAGGGCACCCCTGGCGGACCCCCCTCCCAAAATGAAAAGGAGCTAGCACCGTGCCATTAACCTTGACAAGGCACTCCGCAGCAGCGTACAAAAGCCGGACCCGGGCCACGAAGTGTGGTCCAAACCCAAACGCTTGCAACGACCCAAATAGGTATTCATGCTCCACCCTATCAAAAGCCTTCTCCTGATCAAGAGACAGAAAAGCAGCTGACTCACCAGTACCCTGGACTAAATGAATCAGGTCCCTAACCAGGTGGATGTTATCCTGGATGGACCGGCCAGGGACTGTATAAGATTGATCAGGATGAATCAATTGATGCAGCACGGAGCCCAGGCGATTTGCCATTGCCCGTGCAAAAATTTTATATTCTGTGCAAAGGAGAGAGACTGGACGCCAGTTCTTCAACAAACGGAGTTCGCCCTTCTTAGGCAGCAAGACAACAACCGTCCTACGCCACGAGAGAGGCATCACTCCAGTCGCCAGGCTCTCCCCCAGAACCAACATATAGTCACCCCCTAGGATGTCCCAGAAAGCTCTAACAAACTCCACCGTCAACCCATCCAGCCCGGGGGACTTACCCCTCCTGAGCTGATGCAAGGCGCGAGTCAACTCCTCCAAAGATAAGGGGCCATCAAGAAGATCAGCCTCCTCCCTATCTACGGTCGGTAGACCCTCCCACAGATCTTGCTGAGCATCCACACTGAATCCTTCCGCAGAGAACAGGGACCCATAAAAGGACCTAACCAAGGCATTAATCCTCTCTGGATCAGTGACAGAGGAGCCGTCATCTGCAAGCAACTCCACGAGCTGTTTTCGAGCTCCCCGCCCCTTCTCCAAAGAGAAAAAGAAAGGCGACGCTCGGTCCAGCTCGTGCAGCATCTGGACCCGAGACCTCACGTATGCGCCTCGAGATCGCTCAAGCAGCAGACTCCTCAAAACCTCCTTCTTCCTCTGAAACTCTCCCCATTCGCTGGAGTCTTCACCAAACTGACCCAGGCGAGACTCAGTGTCCTGTATCTCCCTCTCCAGCTTCCCGACCGCGGAGTCCCGCCTCCCAGTCGACCCCCATGTATATTCCTTACAAAAGAGACGGATGTGAGCTTTACCCACATCCCACCACTGCCTAAGGGAAGAGAAGCACCTCTGCCTCTCTCTCCACTTCACCCAAAACCGAGTGAATGACTCCCGGAAACACCGATCCTCCAGCAGCCTGTTGTTAAAGTGCCAGTACACGGACCCAGCCCGAGCGCACGCTGGATTAAAATCCACACGCACCAGACAATGGTCCGAGCACGGCACCAGCCGCATTGAGGCCGCTGAGACACGGGAAACAAACGCTCGGGAAATATAAAACCGATCAATGCGGGAACCACCGCCCTCAGACCTCCGCGAAAAAGCAGTGGAATCAGGGTGAAGGTCCCTCCAAGCATCAACCAACTCAAAGGAGTCAATCAAGCCTCTCAGCTTCTTCGCTACAGCAGGCGCACACTGAGTACCAGAACGGTCCCGCACCTCAAGTGTGCAATTAAAGTCCCCACCAAGGAAGACACACTCTCCCCTATCAATAGTGCCCAACAGAGCATTCACCTCCCGAAGTAGGTCGGCCTGCATCGTGCCGGAGCTAGGGGCATACACGTTAATGAAATGCAACGGCATGCCATCCAGGCTCACGGCCAGATGGAGCAAACGTCCTGGCACCACTTCCTGCACCTTTAAAATGCTTGGCAGAAAATTTGGGGCCAACAGAAAAGCCACCCCACTCGAATTTGAGCTGAGATGGCTCATATAAACCATCCCTTCCCACTCCAGTTGCCAGGTAGGTTCATCACTAGCAACGGTATGTGTCTCTTGCAAATAACAAACTGCAAATCTCCCCTCCCTTAGGGCTGATAAGAGCTGAAATCTTCGAAAACTCGCTCTACTCCCATTTAAATTTAATGTAGCTACTGTGAATGTGTAGGCACATTAGATTGAGACCCTCACACTCCCTGTAGTCGCAAGAACTCCTTTTCTGAGGACCTTCAAAAAACCCCGAAACTGCCCCAAATCCGAGTCAGAAAGACCACTATCCTTGTTACTAAGGATAACCTCGAGACTCGCCTGCAAATCTAGACAGTCCCCCCACCGCCTTTCAGCAGCAAACCATAATGTTTTGGAAGTGCGGCTCGTTTTTAGGAACTCTCGCACCTCAACAATAAGCTTCGCCTCAGACACGGCCTTGGAGTCTGGGCTCACAGCCAACCCGCTCGCACCTGAATCAACAACCCCAGAAAGACCAGAACTCTCTGACAAATCACTCTCTGTGCCACACCCACTGGCCGCATCGCTGTCCCCCTCCTCAGCCATGACACGACCCCCCGGATCAATGCTGGGGGTGGGTCCCGACACCCCTGCCTGAGACTCGCAGCCCTCTGAATGGCTGGGCTCCTGCACGCTACCATCACCCTCCTCTTCTGGGCCTGGGGAAGGAACAACAAGAGGCATCCCCAGGGCCTGTGGAACACTGGCACCCTCGGAGTCTGAAAGAGGATCACGACCCATAACAGCCCTGACCTCCACATCATCCAGAGTGCCCTCTCCACAGGCATCACCCAGAGAATCACCACCTGCTATTAAACTCACCCCAGACAGCTCATCCGGTGGGGCATCCCGCCCCCCAGCACCTCCACTGGCACCGATATGGAGCACCGACTTGAACGACAACACCCCCGAAACTCCCCCCTCGGCCTGACTCTGCACATCCCCCGTCACAGAGGGCACACTACCAGGGGAGCCAACCACGTCACCTAACGTGCTAGCACCCTCAGTAGGCCTCTGAAACGAGGGGACCTCGTCCGACCCAGAGGGTACACACCCAAGGGAGCTAACCACAGCACCCTCCGAGATAACTCCCTCAGAGGGCCCCTGAGATGAAGGGACAGACTCCCGCCCAGTGGACACAACTCCACCGGAATCAACTTCAGCACCCAGTCCTGTGACACCCGCTGTAGATCCATGAAGAGAAGGCCCAACCACCGACCCAGAAGACACCGGGTCAAGACCACTTTCAGCCACCTCAGTGGTGGAAAGCCCGGAGAAAGACATCCCCTTCGCTCTGGACCCACGCCCTTCCTCATCTTCACCAGGCAGATGCCTCCTTTTAGTCCCACTCACATGCGGAGGTGCGGTAACCTCCATAAGGGAAGGGTCATCCGCCCCCACATTACCCCCATCCACTTTGCCACCCACACGTTTAGGCTTCTTTACCCCCTTCCGAACCACCGCAACTCCCCCCTGGGCCCCAGCAGGTGCAGTCTGCACCACACTGGAGCTAAACTCACCCGATTGCACTTTCTTCGCTCGGGCGGCCCTATCCCTCTCCTTCTTCTTGTTGTGCTTCCCCTGCTTCTCCCAAAACCCCCCCTCAACACTCCCCTCCTCCTGCGCCCCACCTCCATCCGCCGCCACAGGCGCAAGACGTGGGGGGTGTGGGGGGCGTGGGCTCTCACTGCCCAGGGTCACCAAAGCGGAACCTACGGACCCAGAAGGCTTAGCACTGCCGCCCCGGGTCACCAAGGCAGAACTGGCAACCTTAGCCGGGTCAGCAGTACCACCCCGCGCCGCTGAGGTTTGACAAGCCACCCCAGATGGGCCAGCAGTGCTTTCCTGGGCCACTGCACTAGAACCTCTAGCAGTGCCCCCGCGAAAAAGACACTCCCTACGGAGATGTCCAAATTCGCCGCACGCATGACACCGTGCCTTTCCCCAACTCCAACGCACGGTTCTGGGGACACCCTTATGCACCACCTCAAAACTCCCCTCGGCACCATCCCCCTCACCCACCTTCATGAACACCCTCCTCTTGAAACTGAAGACCCCTTTCTCCTCTGGGTCCCCCCCGGGATGCAAGAGACGAAAACATTTAGACCGCACCTCCCCGAACTTGGACAGGTGTGGAATAAGTACTGCATCCGAAAAATAGGTGGGGCAGCTCCGCAGAAGAACCGGTCTCACCCTGGATACCCACGGATCCACCTGTATGTGGACCCCCCCCACTGAGATCCCCTCCTCCAACGCTCGGGCCACACACTCCCGGGTCTTAAGTATCATCTCCACCTTTCCTCTTTCGAGCTCAGAAGAGACAATAGCCCCCCTCCCAAGAAGTTCATTCATGGCCTTCGTAATTTCCCCCCTCGACATCATAGGCCCAGTTTGAACAGAAATACCAAAACTGTCCCCATCCAAGTCAACATGAGGCTCATGCTCAGATGGCCTCGCACCCGCCACTGATGCCATCGCTGCGTAGGTCCGGACCTTCGGCCGCGCCCCTTCCATCGCCATCCTCACAGAGGCACAAACCAGCTCCAGGCACCTCAGCAGCACAGCTCCAAGTTAAGTCCCAGAGACAGTCACAGTCAAAGACAGGCAGCAGAAAACAGAAACCTCCAGCAGAAGCAGGAAAGTCCCCAGGTTCGTCCACAGCCAAGAGCAGCTTTTGGAAAGCTCTATCGCAGTCTCGCCGGAAGCACAAGTACCTTCTTCACATTAAGCCAGGCAGCCGCACTGAGCAAAATGACTTTAGGGCAGAGAAACGGCGCTAAAAACAACAAAGACACCGCCAATATTCCAAACCCACGATCACAGGCACTATTGGCAATCCGCCAACGACAACCGCACCCTCGACAATGTGGAGAAACTCAGGAATTCTCTCACTGTTGGAGGCATCCCAGACCAGAGGAAAGCTTCAACAGCCCAACGATAAGTTAGACTATGAAACCCCCCTGTGTCTGTGTCCTCTTCGACGACAAAATCCCTGAAAGGCTGCTTCAATCCTTCTCTTAGCAGAGCTGAGAAGAAAACACGACCTCTCTCTCTCTCTCTCTCTCTCTCTCTCTCTCTCCCCTCTCCCTTAATTTTCCTCTCTGCTCAATCAATGTGCATGGTTCCCTGAAGGTCGAGTCGCAGATAGTCAAAAAGGCACATTGGTCTTCATCAGTCAGAGTATTGAATATAGAAGTTGGGAGGTCATTTTGCAGTTGTAGAAGACGTTGGTGAGACCACATTTAGAATATTGTGTTCAGTTCTGGGCACCTTGTTATAGGAAAGATATTGTCAAGCTTGAAAGGGTTCAGAGAAGATTTATGAGGGTGTTGCCAGGACTAGAGGGTCAGAACTATAGGGCGAGTTGAGTAGGCTGGGTTTCTAATCCTTGGAGCGCAGGAGGATGAAGGGTGATCTTATTGAGGTATTAAATCATGAGAGGAATAAATCGGGTAGATGTACAGAATCTCTTGCCCAGAGTTGGGGAATCGTGGACCAGCGGACATAGGTTCAAGGCAAAGGGGAAAAGATTTAACAGGAATCTGAGGGGTACCTTTTTCACACAAAGGATGGTGGGTGTATGGAACAAGCTGCTGGAGGAGGTAGTTGAGGATAAGACTATCGCAACGTTTAAGAAACAGCTAGACAGGTACATGGATAGGACAGGTTTGGAGGGATATGGACCAAATGCGGGCAGGCTGTATAGTTGGGACATGTTGGGCAAGTTGAGCCAAAGGGTCTTTTCCCACACTGTATCACTCTATGACTATGACTCGAAGGCAGATTAGCATCCTTCAAACTGCCCAGCACAGGCATGGAGCAAATGTGAGTCTTGATATCTATGCAAGAATGGTTTGGGCCAAAATAGCCAGCACTGTTGTGACCTCTGCAAAATTAGGGCTTCACTCTGACTGTGAAATGGAGAGTGAGCAAGTTAGCAAACATTCTGTAAACAGACAAACGCAACTGATCCATTTTAAATCATTCAAAGATATATTTAATGAACCCATCATCTTTCTCTGAAACACAATTTGGCAGCTTTCAAAACAAGCTTTACTTTGTGGTAAAAGCACATTTGAGAATAACGTGATGACCTTTAATGCAAAAAATCGATGTTCATTAACGTTTTCACTGGAATGGTTTAACAAAATTTAACTCATGATTTATTTCATCTATTAGATTTCATTCTCAATCTAAATTCTTCATTATGAGAAATATGAAAACCAAAGTGCTCATAATGGAAGTCTGAAATAAAAGCAGGAAATGCTGGAATGCGGATGGGGTGGAATTCCTTGCGTCAGGGGTAGAATCATAGAATCATAGAAAGTAGGTGCAGGAGTAGGCCATTCGGCCCTTCGATCCTACACCGCCATTCAATATGATCATGGCCGATCATCCAACTCAGTATCCTGTACCTGCCTTCTCTCCATACCCCCTGATCCCTTTAGCCACAAGGGCCACATCTAACTCCCTCTTAAATATAGCCAATGAGCTGGCCTCAACTACCTTCTGTGGCAGAGAATTCCACAGACTCACCACTCTCTGTGTGAAAAAAGATCTTCTCATCTCGGTCCTAAAAGATTTCCCCCTTATCCTTAAACTGTGACCTTTTGTTCTGGAGTTCCCCAACATCGGGAACAATCTTCTTGTATCTAGCCTGTCCAACCCCTTAAGAATTTTGTAAGCCTCTATAAGATCCCCCCTCAATCTCCTAAATTCCAGCGAGTACAAGCCGAGTCTATCCAGTCTTTCTTCATATGGAAGTCCTGCCATCCCAGGAATCAGTCTGGTGAACCTTCTCTGTACTCCCTCTATGGCAAGAATGTCTTTCCTCAGATTAGGAGACCAAAACTGGACGCAATAGGTGCGGTGAATCTGTGGAATCCTTTGCCCCAGACGGCCGTGGAGGCCAAGTCAATGGATATTTGTAAGGTGGAGACAGACAGATTCTTGATTAGAACGGGTGTCAGGGGATATGGGGAGAAGGCAGGAGAATGGGGTTGAGGGAGAAAGAAAGAGCAGCCATGATGGGCCGAATGGCCTAATTCTGCTCCTATGACTTATGAACTTATGAACTGATTTAATAACACGCAAAACTTAAGTCGGCACAGTAGCATAGTTGGTACAGACACTACCTCACAGCGCCAGAGACCTGGGTTCGATCCTGACCTCGGGTGCTGTCTGTGTGGAATTTGCACGTTTTCCCTGTGGCCTTATGGGTTGCGTCCGGCTGCGTCATCCCAAAGATGTGTGGGTTTGTAGGTTAGTTGGCCCCCTGTAAATCACCCCAGTGTGTAATGCCCCTGTCCCACTTAGGAAACCTGAACGGAAACCTCTGGAGACTTTGCGCCCCACACAAGGTTTCCGTGCGGCTCCCAGAGGTTCCCGGAGGTTTTTGTCCTCCGGCAACCACCTTCAACTAGCATCGCAACCGGCTTAGACTAAAAAATTACCGATTTTTAAAACGGAAACCACTTTCGACCATTAGGGAGACTGACAAAAACCTCCGGGAACCGCACGGAAACCTTGGTTGGGGCGCAAAGTCTCCAGAGGTTTCCGTTCAGGTTTCCTAAGTGGGACAGGGGCATAAGGAGTGGTTGAATAAGTAAGGTAACATGCAACCAGTGCGGAGGGGTGATTGGCGGTCAGCGTGGACCTGGTGGGCCGAAGGGCCTGTTTCTCTAAACTACACTAAACTAAATAATTTCCACCAAAAAAGGAGAAGAAATTTCATTCTTTTGGTCAATGCAGTTTTTGCAATCGCACCTGCAATAGTAATTTCATTGCCTTAATTACCACGGTGGCGCAGCGGTAGAGTCAAGAGTGAAGAGTGTTTTATTGTGATATGTCGCAGATAGGACAATGAAATTCTTGCTTGCAGCTGCACAACAGAATATGTGAACACAGTACATAACGGGAGAAGAAAAAAAAAATCAATGTGTGGTTATACACATGCACGCATACAGCGCATTACAGCGCTTGCAGCGCCGGAGACCTGGGTTCAATCCTGACGGATGCTGTCTGTAAGGAGTTTGCACGTTCCCCCTGTGACTGCATGAGTTTTCTCCGAGATCTTCAGTTTTTCTCCCACACTCTAAAGACGCACGGGTATGTTGGTAAATTGGCTTGGTAAATGGGAAGAATTCTCTCCAGTGTGTGTTAAAGAAGGAACTGCAGATGCTGGAGAATCGAGGGTTACACAAAAAGCTGGAGAAACTCAGCGGGTGCAGCAGCATCTAAGGAGCGAAGGAGATAGGCGACGTTTCGGGTCGAGACCCTTCTTCAGACTGGTCAGGGATCAGGGAAACGAGAGATATAGACAGTGATGTGGAGAGATAAAGAACAATGAATGAAAGATATGCAAAAAAGTATCGATGATGAAGGAAACAGGCCATTGTAAGCTGTTTGTGGTGTGAAAATGAGAAGCTAGTGCGACTGGGGTGGGGGGGTGGGGGGGTGGGGGGGAGATGGAGAAGGAATTTCAGGGCCCGAGGGCTGAGGGAGAGGTGGGGAGGGGGAGGGGGCAGTCTGGTTAACAGAATTGAGAAAACTCAATGTTTAAGCCCAGGAGATGCAGACTCCCCAAGCGGAATATGAGGTGCTGTTCCTCCAACTTGCGGTGTTGCTCACTCTGGCCGTGGAGGAGGCCCAGGACCGAGAGGTCGGATACGGAATGGGAGGGGGAGTTGAAGTGCTGAGCCAGCGTAACACTGAGTCCCCAGTGTGTGTGTGTGTGTGGGATAGTGTTAATGTGCGGGGATCTGTGGTCCGCACGGGCCCGGTGGGCCGAAGGGCCTGTTTCCACGGTTATCTCTAAACTAAACTAAAATACATTAAATTCAACGCTGGCCTTCATGCAAGATTATTTCACAACCTTTAAGTTTCCATTCATCCCCTTCTGTAACGCACTCATCTGTAAAAGCCAAAATGATATAGTGAAGGCCATCACAGACTGAACAAAAGATGCAGCCTTCCTTGACCAAGGTACACAACAATACATTGATGATAGTATTTGTGCTGAACAAGAAACAAAGGGTCACCCTGTTTTATTTTATTTCTCCACTGTTTAAATTGGTTCTGTTATCACAAATCACATGAGTTGATTTGAAATTCAAACAGAGACCAATAAAACAACTTGCCCCTGAAAATCGGAACATTTGCTGCTCATTTTAAGGCTACCATTGTTAAATATGTTGACCAAGTTTGAAAATGGTGTCTTCTTTTCATCTCTAACCTTTGTCCACCCACCTGATGATCAATCCCACCAGCTGTATCCACCTATCACTCGCCAGACTTTGCACCCCCGTCCCCCGCTACCTCTTTTCCAGCTTTCTCCCCTCTACTATAATCAGTCTGAAGAAGGGTCCCAACCCAAAACGTCACCTATCCAGGTTCTCCAGAGGTGTTGCCTGACCCGCTGAGTTACTCCACCACTTGCTGTACTTTTTTTTGCTAACTAGCATCTGCAGTTCCTCTTGTCGAAAACGTATTATTTTCTTTCTGAGCTCCCATTGTAAGTTTCTTACGATAGGGGTGTCGCATTGATGCAGCCTCTGCCTACAGTCTGTCTGTTTTTCTATCTTTTAAAATTTTTTAGTCAGTTTTAAAAGTTTGTATTTGGAGATTTCTTTAGCTTTTCTATGTGGGGGAGGGGGGTTGGGTAAAGGGAGAAACCGTTTCCCAGTCGCTTCCTGGCGAGGATGCGACTATTCTCCGAGTCACGTCCTCGCCCCTCCTCTTCGGGGCCTACCAACTGGATTGGAGCGGCCTTTCCTGCCGGGGACCAATACCAGAGCTTCAGCAGCGGCGGCGCAGCGCTGGATACGTCGCGGGGCGGGCGAGTGTTGGGCCTGCTGCTTTAACATCGGAGCTGTTGTTCGTAGAGCTTCCAACGCGGGCGGCGCTTACTTCAACATCACGCAGTCCCGGGGCCCTTTGCCGAGCGTTGAATCTCCGCCCAGCGCGGCCTGTGGACTTCGGGAGCCGCGGACTCCGGTAGGAGGTGGCCGGTTCTGATGTCCGAGACGCTGAGGATGTCCCTCAGTCCTGACGTCAGACTTCCATCACCCCGGCGAGAGGGCCTGAACATCGGGCCGCCTGTAGCGGCGACAGCGGGGGGTTCGGGAGTCCCCCAACCACGGGAGGACAACAGAGGAGGGCGATCCTGAATCTTAGAGCCTCCCCTCACAGTTGGGGAACTCTGATCCTGCTGTGTGGGGACGTCTGTGTTCAAAACTATCGTGTTCTGTGCTCTTTATCATCCATATGGCTGTATGCCGACCACACATTTCACTGTACCAATTGGTACATGTGACAAATAAATGTATCTTGTATCTTGTATTTCTCTATCAATTGATAATATTTAGATTCTATTTTGGGGTGCCGCCTAAAAGCCCTTCTGCAAGGATGTAGCACAACTAAAGGAAGAGATCGGGAAGATGCACAGTCTCTTTTAATATTATGAACTGGCAGGTGGCTGTACCTCTCCCTTATTCTAGGCGTATCTTCAATGAAAATCACTTTTTACAATGGGCGTACTGTAAGATCTCATTCCCCACTCCTTTCCTAATGATGCAGCCTACTTCAACATAGTGGGCAGCACGGTGGCGCAGCGGTAGGTTTGCTGCGGAGACATAGAAACATAGAAACATAGAAATTAGGTGCAGGAGTAGGCCATTCGGCCCTTCGAGCCTGCACCGCCATTCAATATGATCATGGCTGATCATCCAACTTAGTATCCTGTACCTGCCTTTTCTCCATACCCTCTGATCCCCTTAGCCACAAGGTCCACATCTAACTCCCTCTTAAATATAGCCAATGAACTGGCCTCAACTACCCTCTGTGGCAGAGAGTTCCAGAGACCCACCACTCTCTGTGTGAAAAAAGTCCTTCTCATCTCGGTCCTAAAGGATTTCCCCTTATCCTTAAGCTGTGACCCCTTGTCCTGGACCTCCCCAACATCGGGAAGAATCTCCCTGCATCTAGCCTGTCCAACCCCTTAAGAATTTTGTAAGTTATTGGAGACCCGAGTTCGATCCTGACTACGGGTGCTGTCTCAACGGAGTTTGTACGTTCTCCCTGTGTGCACCTGCGTTTTCCCTGGGTGCTCTGGTTTCCACTCATACTCCAAAGACGCACAGGTTTGTAGGTTATTTGGCTTCTGTATGTTGTCCCGAGGATAGAACTAGTGTACGGGGATCGCTGGTCGGCGAAGAGCCTGTTTCCACACTGTATTTCTACAACTACAGAATAAACTAGGTTAATTGGCTTGTGTAACTTGCCCCTAGTGTATAGGATGCAAAAGTGGTGTAACATAGATCTAGTGTGTGTAGGAAGTATCTGTAGATGCTGGTTTACACCGAAGATAGACACAAAATGCTGGAGTAACTCAGCAGGACAGGCAGCATCTCTGGAGAGGAGGAATGAGTGACGTTTTGGGTCGAGACCTTTCTTCAGACTGAGAGTCAGGGGAGAGGGAGGTAGACAGAGATAAGGAAGGGTATGGTGGGAAAATGAGACATCAACAGAGATTGGGATCCAGGGAAATGTAGAATAGACTGTTAGCTAGGAGGTGACAATAAAGCAAAGAGAGATAAAATGTAATTGGGGACAGTCAGACTAGTCAGAGAACTGGGAAGGGGGAGGGGATGGAGAGAGAGGGTACTGTCCGTACGGAGTTTGTATGTTCTCTCCGTTACCTGCATGGGTTTTCTCCGAGATCTTCGCTTTCCTCCCACACTCCAAACTCCCTGTAGGTTAATTGGCTTGGTAAATGTAAAAATTGTCCCCAGTAGGTGTGAGATAGTGTTAATGCACGGGGATCGCTGGTCAGCGCGGACCCGGTGGGCCGAAGGGCCTGTTTCCGCTCTGTATCTCTAATCTAAACTAAAGTCAATGTTCATACCGCTGGGGTGTAAGCTGCCCAAGCGAAAAATGAAGTGCTGCTCCTCCAATTTGCTCTGGGCTTCACCTTGACAATGGAGGAGGCCCACGACAGAAAGGTCAGCGTGGGAATGGGAGGGGGAGTTAAAGTGTTTAACTGTGAATGGGTGATCGATGATCGCCGTGTACTCAGTGGGCTGAAGGGTCTGTCTCCATCCTGTATCTTTCAAACAAACGCTGTACTATCACTCCTGAAACGTTCCTTGTCGGCTGCAGGCAGCTTTGGGGCATTCCGAGAGGCAAATGCTTTCTTTGAAGACCCACCTTCTGTTTCTTGTGGGAGTAGTAGCAGTGTGTTTGTGTGGAGACCTGGGGATAGCATCGAACTAGTGTGAACAGCCGTTCGATGGTGGGCCGAAGGGCCTGTTTCCACGCTGTATCTCAATAGCAAGGATGTTTAAGAAGGGTGCAGATGCTGGAAAAATCGAAGGTAGGTAAAAATGCTGGAGAAGCTAAGTGAGTGAGGCAGCATCTACCATCTCGACCTGAAAAGTCACCTTTTCCTTCGCTCCAAAGATGCTGCCTCGCCCGCTGAGTTTCTCCAGCATTTTTATCAACCCACAATAGCAAGGACCTCTGTTTAATCCTCTGTTTAATCTTTAGCAGACCTGTGTTGAAGCCGAAAGCCAGCGCACTGAACCCGACTGATTTCCACATGTAAGCGTGAAAGACAAGCCACAACATTCTCGGGGGCCCAGGGGCAAAGAATAGGCCGCATTTTTGATCCAGAGGTGTTGTCTGGCCCGCTGAGTCGCTCCAGCTTTTTTTTTGTGTGTGTGTCAATCTTTGAATGGATATTCTGCCCTGTTGCACTTTAGATTCAAAGCTCGGGCCACGGTGTCTGTGGAGGTGGGGGGGTGGGGGGGGGGGGGGGGGGGGGAGGATAGAGACTGGCCTTGTCAACATTCACAGCAGGTACACACAATGCGCCGACCTATTTATAGCCTCTTCATTTTCATGTTTTTTTCTTCTCCTCTCTCTGCAGAGCTGGGACGAGATCCTGCGGAGATATTCGGGCAATCTGTCTTGCGTAGCGGCAGGAGGCGCTTGGCACAAATGAGCAGTGGAGAAAATGACACATAAGCAGCCCACGTTTTTATCGCCATGGCAAAGGTTGAGCTTTTTATTTTACGCGCTTCCCTCAGCACCCTGGTGCTCTCCCTACTTAAAATCCTGTTATTCCCCATGATATTCTTGGCCTTTCCCCTCGACAGCATGCAGGGGCCAAGGCAATCATAGCGCTCGGCGTGACTTAGCTACGATTCACTCGTGCGTGAAAAGCAATCGTTATGGGCCTGTCCCACTCAGGCGATTTTTTTAAGGCGACTGCAGGAGATAATGCGGTCGCCACGTGTCGCCTTCATGGCCGTGAGGATTTCCCGCATTCTGGGAAATGGTGAAAAATTAGCGGCCACCAGAATGAGGACGCCATGGAGAGTAGCGAGAATTCTCGTGCCGTAGATGGGTCGCCAGGAGGTCCGAGTGGGTTGCCAGGAGGTCAAAGGCTCTCGCGGGTTCTCGTAGGTTGTGGCCATTGCTGACCGGTGAATTTCATTGGCTCTTTGGGGGAAAAAAAACGTAAGGAGTAGTTTTCAGAACCAAGGATAACCGACCGGTAATGTTAAATGTCCGCCGAGCTTCACAGCCGTGTATCTCTGGCTTCTTAAAAGTTGTCTCCACTCCTTCTCCCTGGTTCCCCCCCCCCCCTCTCCCCCTTCTCCCCTCCCTCTTTTAAAGGACTTAAAGCCCGTCTAACGGTACAAGTTCATTCAAGTGCTCTCCCGAGTTTAAAAAAAAATCAAACTCGTGGTAAGCACGGAGAATGAACGTAGCGGGTACGTCGGAGCTCGGGGGTGTCTCTTCCCGGATCGTAACGCTAATGGCAGGTACTTGGGAAGAGGTCAGCATGGGAAACGCGTGAAGATTTTTCAGCACGTTGGAAAATGTCCACGAGGGCCCCGAGTACCGACAGGCGGCCATTACCGTACATCTCCGAGTTCGAATCAGGGCAAACTCGGGGGAATTCTTGGATTGAACTTGCACCATGGGACAGGGCTATTACTGTACACTGTGCTTTAGCCATCTTATGGGCCTGTCCCACCAGCATGCAACTCCATGCGATGAACGCGATCAAACTAGAAGCGGGGGCCGCGCGGAGGTCGGGTGATCCCCTGTACAGGGCCGTTCCCACCAGCATGCGCCTGCATGCGGCAAGCGCAACCAAACCGGCAGTAGGGGCCGCGCGGAGGTCGGTTGAGTGGCGCAACTTGGAGCGAAGTCTAAGGTAAGTTTGCCAGGACAGAGAGGGGCACAGAGGCACACTCACACAGAGGGCCACAGAGCCACACACATAGAGGGTCACGGAGGCACCTACAGATAGGTTCACGGAGGCACGATGTCGGGGTGGTGTGTAAACGTCGAGGCAACTGCGAGCCGACAAGTCGTTGCCGCGCGGAATTTTTGGACATTGTCAGTTTTTTGGAGCCCCGCGCGATGTCGGGACGAACTCCGCACAATTCCGCACGGCTCCGGCGATCGAAGTGGGACCGGCCCCACGACGCCAGACGGCTCAAGCAACCACGTTAGGTCGCGCTAATCGCATAGAGTTGCAAGCTGGTGGGACAGGCCCTTTAATTACAGCACCAACCTTCCTGTTCATCGCGGACGCTAATGTGTCTGTATCACCTTGGCTTTGCACCGTGTGAATTTCAGACACCACCTGCAATGTGCGCGTGTGTTCCACTCTGACAGTCGCCGTTCCAGTTGCCGGTTTTTCAGGCGACTGCCGGGAAATCGCTATGTGGGACAGGCCCATTACCCACGCCTTTAGCTGATCGAAGATAGACACAAAAAAGCTGGAGTTACTCAACGGCACGGGCAGCATCTCCAGAGAGATACCGGGTCGAGACCTTTCTGGTCGAGACCTTTCTTCAGACTGAGAGTCAGGGAAGAGGGGATCTAGAGATATCATAAGATCACAAGTGACAGGAGCAGAATTAGACCACTCTGCCCATCAAGTCTACTCCGTCATTCAACCGTGGCTGCTCTGTGTCTCCTTCCTAACCCCATTCTCCTGCCTTTGCCCATGATATGAAAAAGGTATGTAGAAAAAGTGAATGGGATGAAAGGTGTGCACAAAGACAAATAAAGACAGGTTTGTGAACCTCGTGTGGTCTCCAGCATTAGATTGAAGACAGACACAAAATGCTGGAGTAACTCAGCGGGTCAGTCAGCATCTGTGGAGAAAAGAAATAGGTGACGTTTCGGGTGGAGCCCCCTATTTCTGTCTGAGAGTCAGGGGAGAGGGAAACTAGAGGTATGAAAAGGTACAGAAGAAATCGAAGCCAGCACCGATGGCCAAGGAATGGTGGAGCACACAATGGTCCATTGTGCGACCAAAGCTGCCTGACCTGCTGAGTTACACCAGCATTTTGTGTCTGTCGAAGAGAATAAAGTACCAAGGGGGGCAGAGTTTTAAGGTGACCCTTCTTCAGACTGAGAATCAAAGGAGAGGGAAACAAGAAATAGGAAAAATGTACATAGGAAAGAAATGCATGGAAGTATACAAAAGGACAAATCAACAGTGACCAAGCAAAGGCAGAGCCCACAATGATCCATTGTTGGCTGTGGAGAAGGTGGTAAGGAGTGGATACAAACAGCGAAACTCAGCGGGACGACAGTGAAACTAGTACAACGACTAGGCTTGGGGAGGGAGGGAGAGATGGGGGAAGCAAGGGTTACTTGAAGTTAGAGAAATCAAGATTGATACCGCTGGGTTGAAAGCTGCCCAAGCGAAATATGAGGTAGCATCTGCAGTTCCTTCCTACATTTTTTAACTGACTGATTACGGCAGCAAGATTAAAAATGGCAGCCTAGCCTGGAACCCAGATTACTTTGTGCTATTTATCTCAGTTATATGCGATTGGGGAATGACGCGTCAGGGAGAGAAATACAATAAAACCCATTCCAATTTCATTTTCAATCACCCGGAAAATTCAACCAGTTACTTCCCTGAAGAAACAAATCACAGAGGCAGAAGCTACTGCAGATGGGGGGAATCATGAGCAAAACCTAACGTGCCGGAGGAACTCGGAGAATCAGGCAACGCCTGTGGAGGATTTTTAAAAATTCCAAAAATAAAGTTTACGCAGAATTTTAATAAAGGACACAGAGCGATGGAGCAACTCAGCTGGTCAGGCGGCATCTCTGGGGAACATGAACGGGTCGAGACCTTTCTTCAGAATCAGAATGCGTCACCTGTAAACTGGAACGTCACCTGTCCATGTTCTCCAGAGATTCTGCCTGGCCTGCTGAGTTGCTCCAGCTTTCTGTGTCCTTTTGTGCACTAACCAGCATCTGCCTCGTTCCTTGTTTCTACATTCATACAGAATAAAAAGCATATACAGAAAGCACTGTGCAAAATAACTCTTCATACATTCACAGGGTTGATGCAGTCAGTGGTGTCATAAGGGTCTGTCTCACTTGGGCGTCATTTGGGCGTCATTTATGCGACTTCATTTACGCCTCACGATGCGCGCAAGGTGCGCATTACGTGTGCATGGTGCGTGGTGACGTAGGCAGTGACGCGCCCAAGGATATTGGGATGTACAAAATCTTCGTACGCCATCCGCGTGACGCGCAAATGACGCCCAAGTGGGACAGGCCCTATAATCAGCACCTATATTTATACAAAATATCCTTGCCACTCATGTGACCCCCCTGGCGTCATATACTGTACTTTCCTTCTTCGAGGCGTGTCCCCCACCAGACTCTGCCCCTCGATGTCCAACAGTGGAAGGGACCCAGACTGTGGTCCTCCCCCCCCCCCCCACAGAGCCTTGGTGTTAGCTGCACCGAGCTTCAGTGTGTCCCTCAGCAAACTCATCAGGAAGGCTGGCTCCGTCCTGGGGGCGGAATTGGATTCATGGGAGGTGGTCCTGGATGGGAGGATGCTCCTCAAAAGTGCGGAGCATCCTGGTCATGCAGCTCACCCCCCCCCCCCCCCTCCATGACACACTGGTCAACCTGAGGAGCACCTTCAGCAGCAGACTGGTTCCACCAAGATGCGGGACAGAACGCCGCAGGAGATCCTTCTTCTTAAACTGGACAATTACTTCCCCTTCTGTCGTGGGGTAGACTGAGACTGACTCCCATCCCCCCTCTGCAATCTTTGCACATCCTCAATCCTTTCCACTCGTCACTTTACTTTCATGTATACTGTGATTTTGTGCTTTTATGACAGTTCGCAGATCAATTTCCCTCCTGTCATTAATAAACCCTATCGTATTGTATTGTACACCTGCAGTCTGGAATGGGCTCCAATTTTCTCCCTTGCTCCTAAGACGTACAGGTTTGTAGACTAATTGGCTTCTGCATGTTGTAAAGTGTCCTTAATGTGTGTAGGACAGTGTGCAGTGCACTGGGTGATCGCTGGTCGGCACGGACTCGGCGGGCGAAGGGCCTGTTTCCACGCTGTGTCTCTAAAACTCCACTAAACTTCTGTCCAAAGCAGAGGAGGCAACAGCAGTTAAACTGGGCCTACCCATTCCTTCTCTCCAGAGTTGCTGCCTGTCCCGCTGAGTTACTCCAGCATTTTTGTGTCACCCATTCCTTCTCTCCAGAGAGGTTGCCTGCCGTCCCGCTGAGTTACTCCAGCATTTTTGTGTCCACCTTCGATTTAAAACCAGCACCTGCAGTTCCTTCCTGCACTCGCTCTCTTAAGCTGCTCCCTTAAACTCTTGAAAGAGATGAGCATAATGATATGTTAACTTCCATCATTGCCTGTCAGATTTGACCTCAGCACATGAGAGATAACAGCTGAAGCTGTGCAAACATCAGTGGATGGCAGAACGGACTCGGGGGAATGCCGCTAGGCAAGAGTTTTGACAGAGTTTTTTGAGCCCGTCTTGTTTTGTTTGTTCACTACAAGTTCTACAACGTGCCAAGCTGTGCACGCTGAACGACAGCCTTGCATTTACTCAGCATCCTTCATCACTTCTCAATGTCTTAGTTTAGTTTACTTTAGAGATACAGCGTGTGAAACAGGCCCTTCGGCCCACTGTCCGCGAATCCCTGTGCTATCTATCCTACTCACTCTACTAAAATTTACAATTTTACCAAAGGCGATGAACCTACAAATCTGTACGTCTCTTTGGGGCGTGGGAGGGAACCAGAGCAGCTGGGGAAGACCCACGCAGGTCACGGGGAGAACGTGCAAAATCCGTACAGACAGCACCCGAGGACAGGATCGAACCCAAGTCTCTGCCGCTATTAGGCAACAACTCGACCGCTGCACCACCGTGCCGTCCTCGTTGGTTCTCCATTATTTTCTGCTGTTTATATGTCAGCTTTCCTCCCAATAACAATGTCAAAATTGATTAATAGCCCCAAACTTGCCTGTTAAGGGCCTGTCCCACCAGCTTGCAACTCCATGCGTGGTCGCTTGAGCCGTCCGGCGTCGCGGGGGCGGTCCCACTTCCATCGCCGGAGCCGTGCGGAATTGTGCGGAGTTCGTCCCGAAATCGCGCGGGGCTCCGAAAAACTATGTTCAAAAATTCCGCGCGGCAACGGCTTGTTGGCTCGCAGTCGCCTCGACGCATGACACACCGCCTCGACGTCGTGCCTCCGTGACCCTCTCTGTAGGTGCCTCCGTGACCCTCTATGTGTGTGGCTCCGTGGCCCTCTGTGTGTGTGCCTCTGTGCCCCTCTCTGTCCTGGCGAACTTACCTTAAGACTTCGCTCCAAGTTCGCCTCACTTTGCGCCGCGTTGCGCCACTCATCCGACCTCCGCACGGCCCCCGCTTCTAGTTTGATCGCGCTCATCGCATGGAGTCGGATGCTGGTAGGACAGGCCCTTTACACAACCTGAACTCCATACAACCCCTCCCACCTCGAATTGATAGTAAGGAAGGCAAATTCGCTAGCATTTATATCAAGAGGACTGGAATACCGAAGCAGAGATGGCTCGAAGGGCCGAATGGCCTATTCCTGCACCTAATTTCTATGTAATGCTGAGGCTCCATGAAGCCCTGGTCAGGTCAGGCCACATTTGGAATATTGTGCTTAGGGCAAAAGGAATGAAGGGATATGGGGGGAAAGCAGGAGCTTGGTACTGATTTTGGATGATCAGCCAAGATCATATTGAATGGCGGTGCTGGCTCGAAGGGCATACTCCTGCACCTATTTTCTACGTATCCGTGCCTAAGTTTCCAAGCCTCAATTCTAACCTCATAAGACTGCAGACACATTACAGAGAGTAAACAACACCAGGCAGTGCGTAGAGCTCGGTTGCAATTTGTGCCTGGGGCTGGAAGAGTGATTAATTTTCATAATTGAAAATTAATTTTGTAACTACTGTTTTTTTTTCCAAAAGGGAGAGTGAGAGCTGAGAACCGTCTGTGAAGGTGCTGGTTGACAGGCTGCCTGGGGGGGGCACACAATCAGTATTCCAACGTACCCTTCACTGTAGTCACAGCTTCTATAAGCAGATGGAGCACTGCGCTAATATATTTGTACCACATAATGACTTCAGCAATCTTGTTTATGTATAAATTATAGTTATGAATAATGCAGCGGATGATGAGGGCCCGCTAATCCCTTGTGATGAATCGATCGCCCCTTGAGAGTAGGCGGGAACTACAGATGCTGGGTTCAGACGGACACAAAATGCTGGGGGAACTCAGCGGGACAGGCAGCATCTTAGTTTAGTTTGGAGATACAGCGTAGAAATGAGCGACGCTTCCTGTGGAGACCCTCCTTCGCCCTTGAGAAAGGTCTCGACACGAAATGTCGCTCGTTTCCGCTATCCAGACTGATGTCGCCCGTGCCGATCGTCCATTGTCGTCCACAGTGGTGCAGCGGTCGCGTTGCTGCCTTATGGGCCTGTCCCACTTAGGCGACCTTTTAGGTGACAACAGGAGACTATGTGGTCGCCACATAGTCGCCGGGGTGTCGCCTGTATGGTCGTGAGTCGTCTCCTCGGTCGCCCAAAGAGTCGTAGCGTCTTTCGGGTCGCCGAAAATGTTTACACGTGTGGCAACCTTGGGTTTGACGCCAAATGAGTATCAGGCCCAAGCCAAATGCTTGACTTAGATGCAGTCGTAGGTTGCTGCCAGGTTCATGTAGGCATACGCCAGAATGTCGTCGGTTGTCGACAGGTGTCGTAGGTTGTGACTTTGGTGAATTTCAATGTCATATTCGCTGGCAGTCACCTAAAAAATCGCCCAAATGGGACAGACACATTAGTCCAGATGCCGGATTTTTCGGCGACCTGCTATGACTATGACGGTCGCCGGCAGTGGCCAAAAAAATCACCCAAGTGGGACAGGTCCATTACAGTGCTTGCAACGCCGGAGACCCGGGTTTGACCGCAACCATGGGTGCGGTCTGTACGGAGTTCGTACATTCTCCCCGTGACCTGTGTGGGTTTTCTCTGAGATCTTCAGTTTTCTCCCACACTACAAAGGCGTGCAGGTTTGTAGGTTAATTGGCTTGGTATAAGTGTAAATTGTCCCTGGTATGTGTGGGACAGTGTTAATATGCGGGGATCGTTGGTGGGTTTATCTCGGTGGGCCGACGGGAAGGTTTCCACGCTGTATCCCCAAACTAAGCTAATCTAAACTAAACTGGCCAGGTACAGTAACACTAACACTAACACTAACACTAACACTAACACTAACACTAACACTAACCTAGAGGCACTCGGGACAATTTACAATTATACCAAGCCAATTAGCCTCCAAACCTGTACGTCTTTGGAGTGCGGGAGGAAACTGGAGATCCCGGAGAAAACCCTCGCAGGTCACGGGGAGAACGTGACGGTCTTGACATCATGTTCGGCACAGACATTGTGGGCAGAAGGGCCTGCTCTTATGCTGTACAGTTCTTTGTGCTATGTTCTATTAAACACCCCTGCTGCTCGGATATTAATGTCCTTGGCTTACATTCATAAGGTCATAACCACATAAGTGAGAGGAGCAGAATTAGGCCATTCGGCCCATCAAGTCTACTCCGCCATTCAATCTTGGCTGATCTATCTCTCCCTCCTAACCCCATTCTCCTGTCTTCTCACCATACCCCCAGACACCTGCACTAATCAAGAATCTCTCTATCTCGGCCTTAAAAATATCCATTGACTTGGCCTCCACAGCCTTCCGTGGCAAAGAATTCCACAGATTCACCACCCTCTGACCAAATAAATTCCTCCTCATCTCCTTCCTAAAGGAACATCCTTTAATTCTGAGGCTATGCCCCCCTGGTCCTAGATACTCCCACTGGTGGAAACATCCTCTCCAGATTCACTCCATGCAAGCCTTTCACTATTCAGAGCATTTCAATGAGGTCCCCCCTCATTCTCCTACGCTCCAGCGAGTACAGGCCCAGTGCCGTCATATGCTCATCATATGTTATCACTCATACAGGAGCAATGCAATTTAAATGGGTCATCAAGTCTTTGCTGTCTTTAGGGACCGCTGTGCTGTGTTCAGCAAATCGGCTGACATTTTCCCACATTGTAGAGCGCCTATGCTTTGTATACACTGTCTGCCGCCTTGAGATATTGTGGGATCGTTGAATGGGCTTTATAGATAGAATTTATTTCATTAACTAAAACTGATTGCTAATAACGCCTAGAGTCCTCCGTGTACCCATGAATAATTTTAATCAAACTTCCTGTTCCACAGACGAAAGATGCAGTGAAATTATGCACCATGGTTGAACTCTTCAATGATACAATGGTTCGTTATCGTCATGTGTACCAAGGGGTTTTTCCTCAGGGGTTCCTCAATGGTTATGGGGGAGAAGGCAGAAGAATGGTGGTTTGGAGGGAGAGATAGATCAGCCACGATTGAATGGCAGAGTAGACTTGATGGGCCGAATGGCCTAATTCTGCTCCTGTCACATGACGTTATACAGATCAGTCAGATTATTGTCATATGTAAAGTACACTCCCCCCCGATTAAGTTCAAAATGCATAAAAACAGCCCATTGAGTCCAAATGCAAGCAACCCCAGAGTTTTGGCATCATTTTCAACGTCCCTGCTTCAGTTGGCCATAAAAGGTCGGAGGAAGGGGGTAGGTCCTGCCTTACAGAGCCAGTGTACTGTGTTCGATCCTGACTACAGGTGCTGTCTGTATGGAGTTTGCACATTCTCCCTACGACCGCGTGGGTTTTCTCCTGGTGCTCCGGTTTCCTCCCACATCCCAAAAATGTGCAGGCTTGCCGGTTACTAGGCTTCTGTAAGTTGTTCCAAGTGTGTAGGATAGGACCAGTGTGCGGGTAATTGCTGGCCGGCATGGATTTGGTGGGCCGAAGGGCCTGTTTCTAAACTAAACTAAAATTAGAATATAGATTTATGTTACTCAACCCCAGACTGCACCTTCTGCAGCTTAACCTACAGTTGTAATGTAGATATTAGAAGGTTGAGGAAGTTTGGCATGTCCACAATTACTTGCACCAACTTCTACAGATGCACCATAGAAAGCATTTTATTGGGTTGCATCACAGCACGGTTTGGGAACAGCTCCCTTCAATACCGCAAGAACTTGTGATGAATTGAGGATGCAGCCCAGACCATCGCACAAACCCTTCCATGGACTCCATCTACCCATCACACTGCCCTGGCAAGGCCAGCAACATCATCAAGGGCCAGTCTCACCCCAGACACTCCCTCTTCTCCCCTCACCCATCAGGCAAGAGGTACAGAAGTGTGAAATCACGCACCTCCAGATTCAGGAGGAGTTTAGAAACACAGAAACATTGAAAAATAGTTGCAGGAGTAGGCCATCCGGTCCTTCGAGCCTGCACCACCATTCAATATGATCATGGCTGATCATCCAACTCAGTATCCTGTACCTGCCTTCTCTCCATACCCCCTGATCCCTCTAGCCACAAGGGCCACATCTAACTCCTTCTTAACTATAGCCAATGAACTGGCCTCAACTACCTTCTGTGGCAGAGAGTTCCACAGACTCACAACTTTCTGTGTGAAAAACAGAGTTTATCCCAGACAACAGAACCATCCCATCACCAACTAGAAAGTGGTCCTGAGTTATCATCAACCTCAATGGAGACCCTTGGACTATCTGTAATTGGATATTTCTGGACTTTATCTCTTTCAGTCGACATCATTCCCTTTACCATGTATCTGTACACTGCGGATAGCTTGATTGGAATCATGTACAGACTTACCGCTTTAACTTGGAAAGAACATACCAATATTGTCTGTAGAAGATCAATGAAAATGCTTGGTATTCTGAGAAAGGTTTGTGCATTTATTCATCCGTCTTCCCATCTAACAATATATTACAGTTTGAATTTTCCTTATTTCAATTATTGTAATATTGTTTGGGGTTCAACCTATCCTTCCTATCTTTCTAAGCTACTCATCATACAGAAGAAATTTATGAGATTAATTTCGCACTCAAATTCACAAGAACCTTCTGCCCCTCTCCTCGAGAAGTACTCAATTTTGTCTGTCGATAAACTGAATGCATTCCAAATATGTATTTTTATTTTCAAATATCTTAAATGTAAACATGATTTGCCTGTTTCTCTTCATGATCTTTTCACCCTTTCTTCTAATATTCACCATTACCCAACCAGAAGGAGAAATGATCTTCATCTTCCGTTTTGTCGAACATCCAAACACCAACATTGCTTTACTTTTAAAAGTCCTAAATTTTGGAATACCGTGCCTCTGTCATTAAAGTCTCACACCTCCATAAGGGCCTGTCCCACCAGCATGCAACTGTATGCGATGAGCGCGACCTAACGTGGTCGCTTGAGCCGTCCGGCGTGGCGGGGCCGGTCCCACTTCGATCGCCGGAGCCGTGCGGAATTGTGCGGAGTTCGTCCCGACATCGCCGGTCCCACTTCGATCGCCGGAGCCGTGCGGAATTGTGCGGAGTTCGTCCCGACATCGGCTCCAACAAATTGACTATGTTCAAAAATTCCGCACGGCAACAGCTTGTCGGCTCGCAGTCGCCTCGACGCATTACACACCGCCTCGACGTCATGCCTCCGTGGCCCTCTGTGTGTGTGCCTCTGTGCCCCTCTCTGTGTGCCCCTCTCTGTCCTGGTGAACTTACCTTTAAGACTTCGCTCCAAGTTCGCCTCACTTTGCGCCGCATTGCGCCACTCACCCGACCTCCGCGCAGCCCCCCGCTGCCGATGTGGTTGCACTCACTGCATGCAGGCGCATGCTGGTGGGATTGGCCCTGTACAGGGACCACCCGACCTCCGCGCGGCCCCCGCTTCTAGTTTGATCGCGCTCATCGCATGGAGTCGGATGCTGGTAGGACAGGCCCTTTAGCCACCTTTAAGATTGAACTTAAAAGGTTTCTCATCCCATGTCCTGAGTTCTGACCTCCAGCTTTTTGTAATGCTATTTATGAGCTCCAACTACTTCTGTTGACTCTTATCTCATACTATACCTTATTATTTTATTTATTTTCATATTTTTAATTTTCATTCTTAAACTGCATTATTGTTTATTATTGGCTTTTTTAAATTTCTCCTACCCCCTGATTTGCCATTAACGCTCATTTTCAGATGGGAGCGGACTTTGTATAAGCCCTCTGGGCTTCCCTTCCCTCCCAGCACTGTATGGTATTATAAATTGATCGTTTGTCTTCTTTTAAAACATGGTGCAAATAAACAAACAAATAAATAAATAAATAAACAGACCGCTGACTGGATAGCACGCAACAAAAAGCTTTTCACTGTACCTTGGTGCACTTGACGACAAGGCAAAGTAAACGAAACTAAATCATCTCCGTTGAAAGCAAGTAAACAGAGAAACATGTTCAAGGCAGGCAAAAGGTCTTTCATGAATATCAATAGTTGTATTTGCTTTGTTTTTTGTTGCGTATCTTTGCAAAGTGACGCAACTCATGCATGGCCCATAAAGCCCGTAATTTCATATATATTGAATACAAAACCAGGTAAGCCTCATTAAACTTCATTAAGATGTGATTAATTTCACATTTTCATTTTTGATTAGCAATCTGCAGTAAACCTGCCTTAAAAAAAAGTGAAATGTTTTGTAAAGTGCATTTTGCTCCATTTTACATTGCTGATTTAATGTGGGATAAACAGACTTGAAAGTGACATGTTTTGTTTTGACAGTTTAACCATTACCGCGTCCCAGTCCTGCCTTGCACATTCATTCACTTCCATAATTCAATGATTCAATGATACTTTATTATTACATGCTCTGAGGTGCAGCGAGATTCTTCGTGTTTGCGTACAATCCGGTAAAATCATACAGCAGGCTTCACTTCCGACTACGGGTGCTGTCTGTACGGCGTTTGTACGTTCTCCCTGGGACCGCGTGGGTTTTCTCCGAGATCTTCGGTTTCCTCCCACACTCCACATGTAGGTTAATTGTAAATAGTCCCTCGTGTGCGTAGGATAGCGTCAGTATGCGGGGATCGCTGGTCGGTGCGGACTCGGTGGGCCTCAGGGCCTGATTCCGTGCTGTATCTCTCAACTAAAACTAAATCAATCAATCAAAGACTGATGTATAGATACGCTGAGAACCACAACAAAATGGTTGTTCCCTCAAGGACAATAGATTCCCTAATCTGATAGATTTGTAGTCAGTATTATATAAATAGCATTTAATAAAAATAGCTATTCATATTTTGCAGGAACCATGATGAGATTTGACCTAATATCTGAGGATGATTTATTCAGCTTTTTGGTTATTAGTTCCCATATTTATTATATCCAGACCTGGTAGAATCCAATTCTGTTTTTTAATGAGAAAAGATGTCAATGTTTATACGTCGGCATTTATTCTGATTTTTATCAATTTGAATGTTCAGAACTGCACAAATTAGGGGGCAGCCTATCTATCAAACAGCACTGCCCCATTTAAAGCTTTACACAAGCTTTAAATTATAAAGCGTTTCCTGCTTCATTTGCCTGAAACCAATTGACTTTGACCCACATTCCGAGGCACCGCTTATATATTTTGGTTTACCATAAGTTCATGAATAGTCCCATTAATGGGCCAATGGTGGTGAACAAATTGGGATCGAAAATTGTAAGCATAGTTGAGTTTGTGAATTGAGCTTAGTTTATTGTACCTTGTTCACTGAAAAGCTTTTTATTGCGTGCTAACCAGTCAGCGGAAAGACAATACATGATGCCAATCGGGGGGAGGTACAGCGAGACCTGGGTGTCCTTGTACACCGGTCACTGGAAGTTGGCGTGCAGGTACAGCAGGCAGTGAAGAAAGCTAATGGAATGTTGGCCTTCATAACAAGAGGATTTCAGCACAGGATTTAAGGATAAGGGGGAAGTCTTTTAGGACCGGGATGAGAAGACCATTTTTCACACAGAGAGTGGTGAGTCTGTGGAATTCTGAAGGTAGTTGAGGCCAGTTCATTGGCTATATTTAAGAGGGAGTTGGATGTGGCCCTTGTGGCTAAAGGGATCAGGGGGTATGGAGAGAAGGCAGGTACAGGATACTGAGTTGGATGATCAGCCATGATCATAATGAAGGGCCGAATGGCCTACTCCTGCACCTATTTTCTACGATTCTATGATTCCATGAGCCATTCACAGTCTACAGATAATGATAAAGGGAATAATGTGAATAAGGTTTAGTTAAAGAGAAAGTCCAGTAAATTCCGATCAAAGATGTTGTTAGGATGGTTCCGTTGCCTCTGCTGCTTATTTGCCACTGTCTTATTTTTATTATTTTAAGTAAAACATTTTCCCCCTTGTTTCCAAATCTCCCTGTTCACCAGGGGCTTGGAGTAATAGCAGAATGGGTCTTCACATAACACACGTACAGGGGTCAGAGGCTGTACGGGTGTCGGGTGTTATGGGGAGAAGGCAGAAGAACGGGATTAGGAAGGTGAGATAGGTCAGCCATGATTGAATGGCGGAGTAAACTTGACGGGATGAATGGCTTAATTCTACTCCTTTCACTTATGACCTTTTTATCTTATGATAACAGCTGGGAAGATACTGTCCCTGAATCTAGGCATGTGCGTTTTCACATTTCTGTACGTCTTGCCTGATGGGAGAGGGGAAAAGAGGGAATGGCCGGGGTGGGACCCATTCTTGATTATCCTGCTTGCCTTGCCGAGGCAGCGTGAGGTGTAGATAGAGTCAATGGAAGGGAGGTTGGTTTGTGTGATGTTCTGGGCTGTGTCCGCAATTTTCTGGAATTTCTTGCGGTCGTGGATGGAGCTGTTCCCATACCAGGCCGAGATGCATCCTGATAAAATAAATTCTCCTCATGACCTGTATCCATTTTCTCCGAGATCTTCTGGAGTATGGTGTACAATTTTGGTCGCCTAATTATAGGAAGGATGTCAACAAAATAGAGAGAGTACAGAGGAGATTTACTAGAATGTTGCCTGGGTTCCAGCAACTAAGTTACAGAGAAAGGTTGAACAAGTTAGGTCTTTATTCTTTGGAGCGCAGAAGGTTAAGGGGGGACTTGATTGAGGTCTTTAAAATGATGAAAGGGATAGACAGAGTTGACGTGGATAAGCTTTTCCCATTGAGGGTAGGGAAGATTCAAACAAGAGGGCATGACATGAGAATTAAGGGACAGAAGTTTAGGGGTAACATGAGGGGGAACTTCTTTACTCAGAGAGTGGTGGCTGTGTGGAATGATCTTCCAGCAGAAGTGGTGGAGGCAGGATCGATTTTAACATTTAAAAGTAAATTGGATAGGTATATGGACGGGAAGGGAATGGAGGGGTATGGTCTGAGTGCAGGTAGATGGGACTAGGGGAAAATAAATGGTCGGCACGGACTGGAAGGGCCGAGAAGGCCTGTTTCCGTGCTGTAATTGTTATATGGTTATATGGTTATCTTCAGTTTCCTCCCACACTCCAAAGATGTACAGGTTTGAAGGTCAATTGGCCTGATATAAATGTAAAATGCCCCCAGTGTGTGTAGGGTAGTGTTAGTGTGCGGGGATTGCTGATCCATGCCGTCTTGGAGGGCCGAAGGGCCTGTTTCCGTGCTATATGTCTAACCAAAACTAAAATAAACTAAACTAAAACTGAAATTGCAGTGGCTGGGAACTTGAGTCTAAGTCATGGGAATATATTGCGAATATTTGCAGAGCCATTGAGCGTATCCTTGGATTTTTTATTCTGTCCAAACTGGTGATCACTTTCTGTGACAGATCCTGGTGAAGAGTGTATGTTGTTTGGGTCTGGGGTTAGGCTGGCAAACAGACTGGGCTGCCCATCAGAAGTGACTTAGTGTAACTAGTATTTGCAATGAAGGAACTGGGGAGCGGGGGAGAGTAGGGGCTAGGAGGGATATTACTTAGTCATAGAAGCATATAGAGTCATAGTCATAGCATTGAAGCAGGCCCTTCGGCCCAACTTGCCCACACCGACAAATATGCCCCTACTACACTGGTCCCACCTCTGCCTGCGTTTGTCCCATATCCCTCTAAACCTGTCCTATCCATGCACTTATCTAAATGTTTCTTCAACATTGTGATAGTATTTGCCTCAATCACCTTTCCTCTACCTTCAAATTGGAGAATTCAATGGTCATACAGTCGGGTAGTCAGCTATTCAAGTGGGACCCGAGATGTTGCCAGTCCAGCTACTGCCTAAAGCCCCTGTCCCACGATACGAGTTTACCCAAGAGCTCTCCCGAGTTAAAAAAATCAAACTCGTGGTACCTCATCACGAGTATATTTTTACTCTTGGAAATTTTTCACACTGTTGAAAAAACCTCACCAGTTACCGCGTTTTCCGAGTTACTGCCGTTAGCATTAGGAGCCGCTACGAGACATCCACGAGCTCCGGCGTACCCGCTATGTACATTCTACGTACTTACCACAAGTTTTTTTTAAAACTCGGGAGAGCTCTTGGGTAAATTCGCATCGTGGGGCAGGGCCTTTCAGCTCCAGAGACCCTGGTTCGATCTTGACTATGGATGCCGTCTGTACGGAGGTCGCACATTCTCTCCGCAACCTGCGTGGAATTTCTCCGAGATCTTTGGTTTCTTCCCACACTCCAAAGACGTACATGTTTGAAACTCAGCCGGTGCAGCAGCTTGAAGGAGATAGGCAACGTTTTGGTCCGAAACCCTTCTTCAGGTGTCTGAAGAAGGGTTTCGGCCCGAAACGTTGCCTATCTCTTTCACTCCATAGATGCTGCTGCGCCCGCTGAGTTTCTCCAGCATTTTGTGCGCCCTCGATTTTCCAGCATCTGCATTTCCTTCTTTAACACAAATGTTTGTAGGTTAATTGGCTTGGTATCAATGTAAACTGTAAAAAAAACCTGTCCCTAGTGTGTGTAGGGCAGTGTTAATGTGGGGGGATCACTGGTCGGTGCAGACTCAGTGGGCCGAAGGGCCTGTTTCCGCACTGCATCTCTAAACTAATAAACTAAACTGTCTCTGCACACAGTGGACGGCTCGATTGCAATCATGTATGGTCTTTCCGCTAACTGGATAGCATGCAACAAAAAGCGTTTCACTGAACCCAGGTACATGTGACAATAAACTAAACTAACTAACTAAATAACATCCACACTAACCTGTGAATTAAGTGTAACGTCCTCTCCCTAATTCATTCCTTTAGTACAGGAAGCCTGAAGGCAATGTGATGCGGTATTAAATATA